>JADBJO010002562.1:72500-77500 GCA_016801955.1 Conus betulinus | reverse complement strand
CCATCCTTTCATTACTTGTTCTGCCAGTTTGTTCCGCGACCCACCACCGCCGGCCTCTCCTCCCCCCCCCCCCCCCCCCCCCCCCCCCCCCCCCCCCCCCCCCCCCCCCCCCCCCCCCCCCCCCCGCCCCTCTCTCTCTTCTCTTGCATTGAGTTTTGTGTTCTTGCTTTGCAATGCTCAACACTGAACTGTTTTTTTTTTTTCCTTGACTCTGTTTGCTAGCTGATCACAATATCCTGATGAAGCCTGTGGGCGAAAGCTCGAGATTTAATGTTTGATTTTAGCCCTTGTGTGGAGAAAATGTGGAACTTGTTTTTACCTTGTATATTTTAGTCTGCCTGTTCTCGTTGTTTGGTTGTGGTGCGGTGCGGGCAACGGAAAATTCTACTTGTGAAAAAAAAAAAAAAAAAAAAAATATATATATATATATATATATATATACACACACTACTCACAAATGTACAAGGGTCACCCTCAATTTTTGTTCTGGATTTGGAAATGTGTCTCCCAACCAAACCTATTTTGAAATCAGCCCCCAAAATTGCTGAATCGTCTTCCACAGTACCCAAATAACAAACCTATAGCATCGTAAAGAAGAAATTGTTTATCAGCAGTTATCCACCCTGCTCCATGTGAAGCGAAAAAATCCCAAATAAATGAGGTGTCAGTTGTTCGGCCTAGATTGCGGAGCAAGCTTGGTGAGAATGAAAACTGTGGTGCACGTGAAAGCCGTACCTGTTCTGAACACCACCAGAACATTTTTCTCCGTCTTCCGGGTATTTAAAGCCGGGATTTATAGACAACTTTAATCATGCCTCCGAGACGAAGACTAAGCAATGTGGACAGAGGAAGGGCGATTGGTTGGCACCAAGAAGGTATTGCCTTAAGAGAGATCACTAGAAGGCTTGGGGTGTCCCTCTCTCGACCATTCAAAGGGCTAAGAGATCGTTGGCGCAACACCGGAAATGTAGAGGAGCCACAACGACCTGGGCGACTCAGAATCACCACAAGAGAGCAAGATCGCTACGTGGTTCTGTCTTGCTTGAGGGACAGGACAGCGTCTTCTCGAGCACTGCGAGATCGACTACGGGCAGCCAGCAATGTGAACGTCAGCACACACAGACCATCCGGAACCGGCTCCACGCGGCAGGGATCAGGTCGAGGTGCCCAGCAGTGAAAACCGCCCCTGACCCCAGCACAACGGGGACGCCGCAGGACCTGGGCAGCACTTCACAGGAGGTGGACAAGAGATCAGTGGGCGAGAGTGATCTTTTCGGACGAGTCCCGGTTCACCCTCTCATTTAACGACGGGCGGGTACGCGTCTGGCACCGTCCCGGCGAACGCTACGCGGACGCCGCGGTCAGGCAGCATGATCGCTATGGGGCGGGTCCGTGATGATGGTGTGGGGTGGGTTCAGCCTCAACCACAAGACCCCCCTACACCGTGTTGAAGGCCGTCTGACCGGCGTGGCGTACAGGGACACCATTCTCCGACCCCTTGTGCTGCCGACCCTGCAGGCGGTGGGACCCGGCGCCCAGTTCCAGGATGACAATGCCCCCTGTCATCGAGCTGCGGTGGTGAACAGGTTCCTGGAGGAGCAACAGGTTACGAGGATGGACTGGCCGGCCCGCTCGCCCGACATGAACCCAATAGAACACCTGTGGGACGTGTTGGGGCGGCGGGTCCGCGCCCACGACCCACCTGCTACCACCCTTGACGACCTCTTCCACTGCTGCAGCAGGAGTGGCAGGCGGTACCCCAGGACACCCTCCGCCGCCTGGTTCACTCAATGAGACGTCGCTGTGAAGCCTGCTTCAATGTTAATGGGGGCCATACTCGTTATTGACTTGATTGTATTCAGTGGAATAACCATGTGAATTTGGAAAAAGGGGGTATGACTCTTCATGTGCATGTAGCACAAAGATTAATCGTGTCACAATTACAGCATCATGTTTGAAGAAAGGGGGAATAATGAAATTACAACCTTCATTCATCAGCAATGTGTTTTTGTGCTTTTTATTCAGAATGAGAGCTGTTTGTCCAAGTGACCCTTGTACATTTGTGAGTAGTATATGTGTGTGTGTGTATGTGTGTGTGTGTGTGTGTGTGTGTGTGTGTGAGAGAGAGAGAGAGAGAGAGAGAGAGAGAGAGACAGAGACAGAGACAGACAGACAGACAGACAGACAGACAGAGACAGAGAAAGACAGACGCACATAGACAAGCGTGCACGCAATCACACACACACACACACACACACACACACACACACACACACACACACACACACACACACACACACACACACACACGGACGCACGCACGCACACACGCACGCGTGCGCTTACACACACACACACACACACACACACACACACACACACACACACACCACACCACACACACACACACACACCGCACACAGAATACAAAACAGAACCGGAAGAATAAAACGCAGTAAACTGTGCCTCTTGGATGTTCAAGATGAACTTCATTTTTCCAAGCTAAAAAGATAAAAGATGCACAGTTGTGCATAAACAATGAACCCCTTTTTTTCCACCAGCAAACCCTATAAACATTTCTGATCACAAAAATTGTATTCGGGTATGATTTTTTTTTTCATGTATAACATCCAGACACACACTGGCTAGCTAGGCTGATAAATGTTGTTCCTTTCACTCATTTATTTTCTTTCAAAACGGAGTGACTGAGGCGGAAAAATGAGCAAAATTTACAAAGAGAGGGGGTTATTAGGAACATGAGAAGATAAGTGTGGTTTCTCGTTCGTCGTTTTCACTGTCCTAAATGTGATTTTTTTTTTGCCTCAAGAAGACCCAAGAGGTCGAAATGCATTGTGTCTTGTCCAGTACTTTGTCTATGTTCCTGGTGGTAACTAACCCCCTCTGTTTCTAAATTTTGCTTCATTTATTTTGGTTTGGGATGTTCTGCAATTTCCATTTATTTGCCTGTTTCACGCACATTATATTGTTTTTTCTTCTCTGATACACATCACTAGATGTAATTTCTCTTGTAACGAGAGATGATAAAGTTTTCTGAATATGAATCTGAATAGATCTTGATGAACTGGCCTGCATTAAACAATGAACTCTTGGGAGTTCTGCCTCGCTCTTCTCTCTCTCTACTGAAAGCAAATAAATCCAGAATGTGGAAAACAAGCTTTTGAATAATAATCATAAAATAAAGAACATCCCAAAGGCTCCATGCGGAGAGAGAGAGAGAGAGAGAGAGAGAGAGAGAGAGAGAGAGAGAGAGAGAGAGACGTCCGTCCACCGTCAATAGAAGTGATGTGAGTTACCGAACACAAGCCAATCGTCTGTTTTCAACTGGAGGGACAGGCTTACAAAGGAGGGCTTTCTTTGGCTCCTCCAATATTTCGTTGTCGATAGACACAACAGACAGATGACAGACAGGCAGTAAGACTGACGGAGAGGAGGTTTGACAGGCCGAGAGTCGCGTGTGCTAATGTCCCCTTCTCCCCCCCCCTCTCTCTCTCTCTCTCTCTCTCTCTCTCTCTCTCTCTCTGTGTGTGTGTGTGTGTGTGTGTGTGTGTGTGTGTGTGTATGCACTTGCATATGTGTGTGCGTGTGCGCACGCGTGCATGTATTGTACCTGTGTGTACATATGTGCATGCGTACTTGCATGCGTATAATAGTGTATATATCTATCTATCTATCTATCTATCTATCTATATATATATATATATATATATATATATATATGTGTGTGTGTGTGTGTGTGTGTGTGTGTGTGTGTGTGTGTGTGTGTGTGTGTGTGTGTGTGTGTGTCTGAAGGTAGCAGAGGTATCCGTCAACTGGAAGAGATCCTGGATCCGTTCCTTAATCCGGATCGGCCAGATGGGTACACACCGATATCGGATAGCTTCGTCTCCGGACTACGCGCCATCTTTCCACCCAGTTTTGTGAAATCGGATCAGTAATGTTTGCATAATCTTACCGCCATCCACACGAACAACTCAACAGAAGTGGGCGAAAACATAACACTGTTGCCGGAGGTTATATAATAACAATACGTAATTGTCTGCCTTTGCTCTCTCAATCTCTCCCTCTTCTTTGATTGTCATCACACAAGATTTCCTACATCGAGAAAAGACAGGTCTTCCTTATCATTGCTGAAAAAGAAAACTGTTTCGATGTCATTGCTACATAACTGATTCCATCTTCTTATATATCATTGAGTTGTTGCAGAGGTGAATCGCTTAGTGACGGGTAAGGCACTGACCGACAACTTCCTGTGATCACACTCTTTCACAAAGAATACGCATTGACAGACTGCACTTTATCCTTCATGGGTACTCAAAAACAACAGCATGGTAACTAAGGGCGGGTTGGGTGGGTGGGCAGCTGTACTCAGCCGAGTGTAAGAGATTTCTGATGACTGTGAGCTTCGGGGACTTCACTTCTGGCCACTCTCTGTGTGACGATTTCTCCAAGACTTTATGTGCTGTGTTTCTTCGAGATCCCACTTCTGACCACTCACTCTGTGGCGATTTCTCCAAGACTTTGTGCTGTGTTTCTTCGGAGATCCCACTTCTGACCACTCACTCTGTGACGGTTTCTCAAGGCTTTATATGTTGTGTTTCTTAGGGGATGCTATTTTCTAACCACTCACTCTGTGACAGCTTCTCAAGCAAGACTTAATGTGTTGTGTTTGAACTTGGGGGGGGGGGGGGGGGGGGCTGTTTTTTTTTTTCTTTCTTTCTTTTTTTCACGCTGATGTCTTTGATGACACTGCGAAATCGATACTTTGGGACAGGGACATGATCTCTCCACCATTCCGGTCCCTGCGTTGTTTCCGTTACAAGGGTTCAGATGGCATCGCCGAAAAAAAGCTGTGATGTACATCACCTGCCACACGACGGATCACCCAGCTTATCATCTGCTGACAAAGCCTCCCTTGAAATGGGGTCCACGTCTTTTAACTCTGTGCTCTGGGAGACGCCAAGCTAATGTGTGTGAAATCG
>JADBJO010002562.1:65000-67500 GCA_016801955.1 Conus betulinus | reverse complement strand
CGTCGGTTCTAGTGCATGAAAATACTTAGAAATAAACTAAAATATGCGAAAAACATGGAATAAACGCTACATTCTAAGAAAACTAACTTAAACATGGCTTGGATCAAAAAGAATGCTAGTTTCAGTTCAATTTCAGCTTCATAAAGGTGGCGTCACTGCGTGCGGATACTAGTCCATATACGCTACACCACATCCGCTAAGTTTTGAGACCACACTACGCATTATTTGAAGCTGATGGATAAATGAATTAACAACAAAGACGAGACAATTGAAGAAGAGGGTCTCGTGGCTACGACTCAGCGGATCTGACCTACGCATTAGCCCAACGCGCTGGTCAGACCTTGAGTGCCTACCCACCATTTTTTTGTGGATGTACACGTGTGTGTATGATGCGTGGGCATGGGCCCATGTGTGTGCGTGGGCGCGCTCGCGCGCGCTTGTGTGTATGTGTGTATGTGTGCGTGCGTGCGTGCGTGCGTGTGTGTGTGTGTGTGTGTGTGTGTGTGTGTGTGTGTGTGTGTGTGTGTGCGCGGGCGCGCGCGCGCAGGCATGTGTGTGCTTTTGTTTGTGTGTGTGTGTGTGTGTGTGTGTGTGTGTGTGTGTGTAACAATCAATCACGAAGCAATATACGTTTTATTTTCTTTCCATATTGCACTTTTTCCAGAGCAGTGGGCGGCAGAGTCTAACGGACGGAAATCTTTCAAAGCGTGGGGGAACAGAGGGTGGTAGTAGTAGTGGTGGCGACAAGTTTCTATGGCAAAGGGGGGTGGTGTTGGGTAGGGAGGGGATGCTGAGACCAGAGGGCCACACTGAAGGGTCAATAAAGAAATCCTTTATTTGACTGTCAATGCTGACGGCCTCTTCATCACACCAGTGTTCTCTAAATACGGCAGCTCTTAATACGCACTGAAAGGACGGGAAGCCTCCCTACAAGCTGTTCGCACTATTAAAACACGCCACCTATTCGCGTGTGGGCACATCTAACGCTTTTGACATACATCAATCCGCATTGAAAGGCTATGGATTGGACAAGGAACAGAAAGAAGAGGAGGTGGGAAGATAAGACGAGGCACAAAGTGAATGGAAGGTTGCGGTGGCGATGACTGAGGGGCAGTGGTGGTAAAATTCCAATGGATTAGGAGTTGGTGATGTAGCTGTTAAGACAAGCGTTCTGGTCTGATTGTTGAACCCTCAGTGACAATACTTCTACCGCTCATTCCGGCTCCTGTTCCAGGCACACCCTGGCCTCGTCTGGCCTTAGACCCAGACACCTATGCCCACAATGAGCAGTCAGTGTCTAGTCTTTGGGAGGGAACCGACTGAGACGACACTGCACAGTTGCCAGCTCACGTCGATGTGTGTTCCGAGGTGTTTCTGATCGCACACACCCCGGATACCACCGCCCCCCATGAGCTTGCCAATACCGACAACTCTGACATAGATTCACCTAGGACATGGACGTGAAGACCAAACCCAAACAAGTTCACGAGAAGAGGATGAAGGGCCACAGGATTTGAGACATGGCTTAATCAATGGTGATAAATGAGAATGATGATGAGGGTCATGATATCACGGAGTTCATTTCTGGTCAGAAACTACATGGCATGGATGTGCACCGCACTCCCTGTCACAGTGTGGCATGGCCTCAACCAGAACTCTGCAGCCTTCTTCAGGACATTCGAGTAACACTCTCGGAGACGCATCCTTAAAGTGGAAGAAATTCGACTGAATGGATCCAGTTTTCGCAACTGACCCAAGGCAAGCTCAACTTTGGGTAGAAGTAGGAACCAGCAACGGTACAAAAAAAATCACCCCCCCCCCCCCCCCCCCCCCCCCACACACACACACACGTGCGCGCGCGCACACACACACACACACACACACACACACACACGCACGCACGCACGCACGCACGCAGGCACACACACGCACACACACACCCCGAGGCTCTGATGGGAATCAAATGTACAACCTCCCAGCCCGTAACCTACAACGCCCACCACCGCCTAAGGGAGGCTTCACAAAGGAAAATAGATGCACATGAAGAACAACGAGAAGAATGATGATGAACCAAGAACAATCAACACGACTCCAAAGAAAAAAAGGGACAAAGCACAAACAGTAGAGAGAATACAACAGGAAGTGGAGCGTTTCGAAAATCACGAAGCAGAAAAAAAAATGTAACAAGAACGAAAACAACAACAACACACAAAACAACAACAACACAACAACAATTATGATAATAAGTAATAATGATGATCATGATAATAACGATAATAACAGTAATAATAATAATAATAATAATATATAAAGAAGAAGAAGAAGAAGAATCATAAAAAATGAGGATGATGACGATAATGGTGGTGGTGGTGGTGGTGGTGGTGGTGATGATGATGATATGATGATGAACGAGAATAACACGAGAAAAGTAAGTTTTTTAGAACAAAAAAAAAAAGGAAAAAAGAAAAAAGAAATAGATAACAAATAAGAACAAGGTAAG
>JADBJO010002562.1:42500-45000 GCA_016801955.1 Conus betulinus | reverse complement strand
CAACTAGAAAAGCACTCAGAAGACTAGAGATTTTCTCTAAAACTCTACTACGCTTTGATCCGGATCGGCACGACGGGTCCATACCACTATTAAACGGTTTTGTCTTCGTACAACTTTCCATCGTTCCACCGAGTTTCGTGAAACTCAGTTCAGCGACGCCCTGCACAATTCTGGTGGCATCCAAGACAAAACCTCCACCTCAACAAAACGTAGGTGAAGCCATAACCTGTCGGTGGATGGGCGTGATAATGGCAACACCTACTTTCCCCTTTGATTCCTTTAATATGTCTTCGTTATTTGATTTTCAGCCCACACCATTTCCTATGTTTAGAGAAGATTGTCGCTCTGTCACTGTTGTAATAAACCTGTTATTGCTACTTAATTGGTTCCACGTCTGTGTAGCATTGACGATGTTCCTACAGAGATCACACACAATAAATCTTTACGTCAGACAAGCGTGTTGCTTGATGACCGGAAAGGCATCCTCAGGCAATATTTCGTGTGATCAGACCGTTCCACGAACAATAAACATCTATAAACTGCACATTGTGTTTAGAAAGCATACACAAAACACGTCGTTCATGGAGGTGGGAGGGTGAGGGATGGGGAGGAGTACAGCAAACTTGTCAGCGATTTCTGATGACCACGCTTTATCGATGCCATTTCTCTGTTTGTGATGACAACACGATTTGTCCACGATTGTTATGTGCTGCCTTTCAATAGGAGACGTTGTTTTACACTGATTTCTATGACACATAAATACATCGTACAGGACGAGAAAAAATTGATTACTCGACAATTCAGATACTGCGTCGATTCTGTTTTGGGGGTTCTCGGATGGCTGAGCCGAACGCAGCCATGGCGTACATTCACCGTCATCTTTCAGCTGCCTTGTGGATCACACGGCCCGCTCTTCTACTGCCACACTACTGCTTCAAAATGTGGCCCGACGTCCTTTGAACTTTGTGCTCTTGGAGATGCCAAACTAATGTGTGTCAAAATCAATCTGAACTTGTCCCATTATTATGTGGAAACCCTCTCTCTCTGTACCTCTCTCTTTCCCTCCGCTCCTCCGTTCCTCCCTCCCTCCCTTCCTCTCCCTCTCCTCTCCCTCTCTCCTCTCTCTCTCTCTCTCTCCTCTCTCTCTCTCTCTCTCTCTCTCTCTCTCTCTCTCTCTCTCTCTCACTCTCACTCTCTCTCTACTGTGCGGAGGAGAAAAAGAAACACCCAAAGGTGCTGGGGAGGACCCAGAGAAGCACTGTCTTCACCTGCCTTTAGAACAGTCCTGCACCACCCTTGGAGGCCTGCGCTGTGTTGACGTTGGGTACAGAGCCGTATGTTTTGATACGTACCAGACGCTTTTAACTGTTGTGTGAGGTTAAGCCTTGAAAATATTAATTCTGTATCAAGAATATGTGCTAATTTCGAGCAGTTCACTGGGAAACAGCGGCGAGAGGTTCCGTTCAGTTTCGTCAATGAGGTGTCAATGCGTGCGGAACAGTCCATATACGCTACTCTGCGTTTGCTACGTTTTGAGACCACACTGTGCAGGTTTTCCTGCTAATGGATAAATGAATGAAATCGACTAAGATCAAAGGATTTAAGATGAGTCTCATGGTGACGACTTAGCCGATGTCTTACATGCGTATTAGGCCAAAGCGCTGGTCAGACATTGAGTGCCTAACATTGTCTGCGCCACTATTATCATTTCAGTTTGAAATAATTATATCATATAATCATATTTTAAAAAAATGAACTGTGCAGATGTCATGCCTTAAACTGTCTTCAGAGACTGGCTGCTCTTAATTTAAGAAAATATACGGGGTCATATTTGCTAGGGATTGCTTTCAATTTGATAGGATACAAACATTTTAGCAGACAAAATACAAATACGGTAACTCTTGCTCCCACAAGAAAACATATTCAGTTCTCTAAAGGAATGCTGCTTGCGACACCGAATCGTCTAGCAGACTTGACAGCACAGAGCAAACAGAACAAAATATCCCCAAAGAGGATGCTCCAAGCTTGACCATACACCCGGTACCGAACACGTGTACGCAGCAACAAGAACTGGAGAAATGAATAAACACATAGCAACCTTTGCTCAAGACTGCCACAGCCTTTTTAAACTTGAATAAAATCAGACGAACACAAAGACGGACAGAAACAAATACAAATCACCTCGATTTATTTGTAACGAAAGTAAACATGACGTGAGGCAGGGAAGAGCAAATAATAAACAATAACCGTTTTAGCAGAACTGACTATAGGAAATCATAGCGCCAGTTGTAATGTTAGTTTATACAACACTTCTTTCATCGTTTTAAAGCCAAAACTAGTAAAAAATATTCTGACAGAACTACAATGAAATACATGATCTAAAACATGTGTGCGTCTCTCTCTCTCTCTCTCTCTCTCTCTCTCTCTCTCTCTCTCTCCTCTCTCTCTCTCTCTCTCTCTCTCTCTCTCTCTCTCTCTCTCTGTGTGGGTGTGTGTGTGT
>JADBJO010002562.1:32500-37500 GCA_016801955.1 Conus betulinus | reverse complement strand
CGCAATTAAATAAAATGGAGAAAAAAAAAAGAAATAGAAAAGGAAATAAAAGACAGGAAAATGACGGTTTTGGAGTGCTTCCACAGAAAAGGTTGGAAAGATGGGATAAGGAAATTGAGATAAGAAATGACGAGAAGATCAGAACGAGGGCCAACAGACAAAGCAAAACCAGCATCAGCAGGAAAGAAGGAAGAGGGAAAAAAAGCTTGACAAACCGGGGGTCCAACAGCTGTTACACTAAAATTTAATCGGCACCATGCACGCGCATGCAATCACACACGGACGTACGTACGTACGTACGTACACACACACACACACACACACACACACACACACACACACACACACACACACACACACACACGCACGCACACACACACACAACCACACACACACGCACGCACGTATAAAACCCAGTTTGGGTCTCTCGGAGAAAGGCACTTCTTTGCTCATCAGAATTAGAACATCATCTGACGCTTTTCACAAACATCAATCTTCACTGGAGCGACTATATCATAGCAAAACGTTCCAGAATGTATGTGTGTGTATGCATGCACGCGCGCGCGCGCGCGCGTGTGTGTGTGTGTGTGTGTGTGTGTACATGTGTGTATACATGTGTGTGTGTGTGTGTGTGTGTGTGTGTGTGTGTGTGTGTGTGTGTGTGTGTGTACATGTGTGTGTGTGTGTGTGTGTGTGTGTGTGTGTGTGTGTGTGTGTGTGTGTGTGTGTGTGTGTGTGTGTTTTGTGTGTGTTTCTGTGAAAATATTCCAAGTGATGTATACGCAATAACATCCACTCACCTAAAGAAGCAGCAAAAGGAACCTCATAATGTGTTCAGGGATAAAAAACATTACATTTCTCTCCTCTTGCATGTGAGACGTTGCACATAACACTAACAATAAAAAACAGAGCTTGAGAGCTTTTAAAAAAAACACTTGGACCATCCATCTCCCTAGGACATGTAAACAAACAAGCAAGAGGGAAAAAATAAACAAAAATAAGTAATAAGGTTACAGAAAATGTAAAAAAAACAAATACAACTTGAAATAGAGAAAACAAAATGAGCACGTTCAAGAAATGTCACTGACAGGGGTCGAAAATTGGGATAAGGAAAATGAGATTAAAAATGAAAGAAAGAACGCGTAAGAAAGCCAAAGACTACCAACAACAACAGAGAAGAAAGCAAGGGGGGGGGGGGGGGGGGGGGGGGGAAGCTTGGCAAACACGAGGTTCAAACATCTGTTACGCTAAAATACGAGCAGAACACACACACACACACACACACACACACACACACACAAACACACACACACAAACGCGCGCATGCACGCACGCACGCATGCACGCACGGACGTACGCACTCACGGACAAAATGCATACACATACATAAACACACACACACACACACACACACACATACATATATATATATATATATATATATTTTATTTTTTTTTTTTAAATAGTATGATAAAAGGAAGTTTTAAAAATCAACAGATCTGTTTCGAGCCAGCGCTCTCGTCAGGATGGTTTTGGGGCGCCTACTGCCGGTGTTATATGGCCTGATGTCACTGTTTGCACGTGCGGATTGGCTGCACGTATTGTTCGGTTTTTTTGGGGTTGTTTACAGTTCAGGGTGCGTTTGCTGACAACGATTTCCATTTGTGCCTGCAGTTGTTTACTATTTCTACTTTAGTATTTAGGGTTGCTAAGTATGGTTTGCATAGTATTAACCATTTTTCTGTTGAACATAGGTTGCATCTTTTGAAATGTTGTTGTATGGTGATGCCCTTTTTATGATTTTCCAGGATATGTTATAGTTTATTTTTTTGTCTTTAAGTCTCCAAATATATTTGCTCAGTTCTGTTTGGTTTTTGTATTTTTCTTTGTTGAATGACTGTTTATGGTTTGCGTATCTGGTTTTGAAGTGATTTTCAGTGATCCCTATGTATGTTTCTTTTTCATTTTCTGATGTCACAGTGGCTTGGTATACAATGTTGTTATAGAGGCATTTGTTGCTTAAGGGACACTGTTCTTTTTTAGCACAATTGCAGGATTTCCTTTCTTCACCCTTCTTTGCTGTGTTGCTTTCATTTTGTTGGATGAATCAATTATATTTTTAAGGTTAGGCATGCATGAATATGATAGTTTGATGGTGTTCTTGTTGAATATTTTGGACAATTTGTGTTCTTTTGGGAAGGATGCTGTCAAAATTTTGAAAAATTCTTTTCCTACGTTTGTTTTTACTCGTCCATCATATGGAGGGTTGTACCATGTGATTTTCCTTTTCCTGCTTTTTTTGTTTTTGTTCATGTTGTTATCTGGGTTGTATTGTAGTTTGTAGCTGTAACCACTTTTTTGCAATGCCTCTTGGTATTCTGCTGCTGCATTGTTGACTACTCTTTCATTATGTGACAGATTAGATAATCTCTTGTTTATGCCATTGGGTATGGTTTTTAGTATAGATGGTGGGTGGTTGCTATTGATGTTTACATAAATGGGTGTGTCATTAGGTTTCTTGTATGGTTTATATATGTGGTTGTTGAGGTCAAGTGTTATGTCTAAGTAGTTCACTACCTTTTTGTTTGCTTCGATGGTGATTTTCAAGTTATGATTTTGGAAAATTTTGCATAGTTCTTTTTTCTGTTTTCAATGGTTCTTGGATTGTTGTTTAGCGCGGCGAGGCCGTCGTCTCTGTACAGTCCGACTTGTTTTCCGAGTTGCTTTTGGATGTTGGATAGTATAAACAGTCCGACTAGTTCGCATGTTTCGGCACCGTCATACGATCCCATGGTCACATCAAATGTTGAGTTTTTATTCGTTTTCTTGATCCATGTATCATTTCTGCTGTAGAGCAAAGTTTTCTTGGTATGGAAAATGATTTCCATTTCTGACCCTGTTATGTCTGTGTGTTTATTAGCAAATTTCAGAGCTTTAGTGAGTAGCTCTTCGTCTATGGATGGGTAGAAGTCTACTATGTCGAATGTGATGAATACTGTGTTCTTCTGTTTGTTAAGGTTTTTGAACCATTGGATAACTTCATATGTGTTCTTCCCAGAGGTTGTATTCAGTGTTTAATTTTATGTTTTTTATGGCTTTTTCTAAGATTTTCTTACTTATTTTGCCCAGTTCAGATTTAGATGGGTTTATTAGTCTACATGTTGGGTTGTGTGTGGAAATTGGGTTTATGGTCTTTAAGGGTTATGAAGGCTTTCTTTTATTGCAGTTGTTTCCACCCTGTCACCTAGATCCATGTGGTGTACGAGTTCTTTTTCTTTTTTTCGGATGTTGTTGTGTATGGTTTTTATCAGCTTTTTTGTAGTTTTTCTGAATGTTTTTCAAGAAGTTGTGAGTACTCGTTTGGTTCCATTTTGTAGTAATTACTGGTTTTGTCAGCCTTCACGATAGCCTTCTGCAATAAAAGAAGCCTTCATAACCCTTAAAGACCATAAAACCCAATTCCACACAACAACCCAAACATGTAGACCTCTCTCTCTCTCTCTCTCTCTCTCTCTCTCTCTCTCTCTCTCTCTCTCTCTCTCTCTCTCTTACATGTAATTTGGTCTGTCATTTGTCATTCTCTCGTTCTTCTTTTCTGATCGCGTCCAGCATTCGTTGTTCTCTGGTTCCCTTCTCATTCCATTCATAATAACATTACTCTAACGATGTCGGATTTTCATATACTCCACAATTCCCCACGTTCTTCCCTCTTATCTCTTTTCTCTCATCTAGTTTCCCATTCATTACTCTCACCTTCTCCGTGCCTCTCTTTGCTGTCATCTTTCCCTTGTTTCCTTTGTTTTCTACAGCCACCACTGCACGCTGTCCAGTGTGTTCATCAATCCATTGGTCTCACACTCCTCTCTTCCTGTCCTTCTTATCCCGTCCTTCGTCGTTCTCACGTTATTTTCTCATCCACAATTCTGTCCGTCATCTTTCACACATCATTTATCATTCTCTCATTCTCCTTTTCACCTCCAGTTCAGAGATATCGCTTCCTCTTTTCATCCCACCCCTCATTCATGATTCTGACTCTTTCATCGTCTTGATCATTTGTCATTTTATATTTTTCTTTTGTCCATCCTTTTATCCTTTTCCCGTTTGCCTGTTTTCTTCCAACCAGGGCCGTGTGCGCCATCCTCATCTTCTTGCCCTTTTCATCCGAACTGGCCTTTTTGCTGTCATCTCTCACCTTTGTTTTCTACCAGCCACCACTCCCGTTATTATTTTTTTCATCATTTTCAAACTCTTCTCCCATCTCTCTTTCATCTTTCTGCGTTCTGCTTTTCTCCTGTCTGTCACCATTCTTTAGGTTTATATTCGTCCGTTATTCACTCTTTTTTTCCTTCACCTGTTTGTCCCTCTTTCGTCATTCTCACGCTCTTTTCTCAATCCGTTCATACCTACGTTCTAGCCCGTCCATCATTCACTACATTCTCGTTCCTGTCCGTCAGCCAGTCACAACCTTCACGGTTCTCACTGTGTATGTTATATATACATTCCTGACAAAATCTGTGGCACCAAATAACCACAGTCTGAAGCGCTGAGATAACGCCAGGGGCAGACACCTTTCACTGCTGGCCGGTGCACGGGATTGCTTTCCCCACATCACCGTCTACCCCCAAACAAACGACATCCCCTACAACAAAAAAAAACGAAAATATGTGGCTCTTTGGTGGCCGTTCGCACACGCACGCTCACACAGACCCACACACTGTGCTGGAGTGACTCTGTGTGTGTGTGTGTGTGTGTGTGTGTGTTATGTGATGTGAGCGTATGTGGTGCGTGCCTCTCTCTCTCTCTCTCTCTCTCTCTCTCTCTCTCTCGTCTCTCTCTCTCTCTCTCTCTCTCTGTGTGTGTGTGTGTGTATGTGTGTGTGTGTACTCACCCACATACATATAAACAACACAATGGCATGCACAAGTTCAGAGAGAGAGAGATAGAGAGAGAGAGAGAGAGAGAGAGAGAGAGAGAGAGAATCAATTTATGGCTTTAAAGCG
>JADBJO010002561.1:277424-297424 GCA_016801955.1 Conus betulinus | reverse complement strand
CTTCAGTCAACTTGATTTTCTTACTCTGCTTTTCTTTTAGCCGCTCTCTTTCACACACACACACACACACACACACACACATATACATATATATACACACACACACACACACACACACACACACACACACACACACACACACATATATATATATATATATATATATATATATATATATATATATATATATATATATATATATATATATATATATATATATGTGTGTGTGTGTGTGTGTGTGTGTGTGTGTGTGTGTGTGTGTGTGTGTGTGTTCTCTTTTCTCCTTCCCATTTCAATAGCACTGTTAGATGTTTACCAATTGATCATCTGTATTCGTTTCCACCTACTTCTGCCCCTACTCCTAAAATAAGACCAACGACGACGACGTCGACGACGACGACAACAACAACAACAACAACTACTACTACTACTACTACTACCACTACTGATATCATCATCATCATCATCATCATTATTATCATTTTCATTATTGTTGTTGTTATTATTATTATCATTATAATTATTATCATTATCCTTATTATCAATGTTGTTATTGTTATCATCATTGTTTCTTATCAATCGCGTGATGTTACCACCTGTTCCCTATCTCTCTCCGCCTTAGGTAATTCTTTCCCCAGGCCGGAGGGGGGGGGGGGGGTCATGTATCTTGCGGGAAAAAAAAGTTTTCAATTTTTGCGCACTTCAAACCGGCAGACCTACTCTACAGACGTTGATGTAGGATACTTTTCACTGGAGTGACTCACCTTTACAGGGCGCTCCCTCCTGAGTGTAGTTTTTTTTTAAGTGATTTGTGCTCCTGGGGAAAAAAAAAACAAAAACAGATTGCCTTTCACTTTAGCGAAAGTAGTGGACTAGCTAAAGGAGAGAGAGAGAGAGAGAGAGAGAGAGAGAGAGAGAGAGAGGAGGAGGAGGAGAAAGACGTATGAGGGATTTGAACTCTCAACTATTTGTATAAGCTCGTGCAATCATTGATCCTAGGATGAGTATTGGGTGTGTAAACATTGTTGTTTGCAATGCAAAACTTTTTTTTATCGCGATCTCGAATTCCGATCGTTTTTTTTTTTCTCGTTTCCATTGTGATCAGAATCATTTCCAAATTCTACCCCATTCATACATCCAATGATATGGATCCTGTGATCGATCTTCAAGTAAGTGGTTAATCTCCAGTACTAAAACTGTGTCTTGTCTTTCCAGAATTTAACCCTGAACATCGAAACCTTTACTTGGACGTAGCTTCTTGCAGCCCTTGAGATACTTTAGAATGTCTGCTGACCAGAGAATTTTTGATTTGAATTTGATGTGATGACTGTCCTCACGGAAGGAATGTTATTTTTGGTGTCTGGCAAGAAAGATGGGTTTGTTTACCCATTGGAACAAAAATTAGGAGAATTGGGGTCTGTGAATGGTTTGTCATTCATATAAGGCAAACTGGTTGTCTGTATGATCTGAAAAAGAAGTTAGTGAAATGGCCAACATGAATTGAGGTCAGTGTGACCTATCTATCTATCTATCTATCTATCTATCTATCTATCTATCTATCTATCTATCTATCTATCTATCTACTGTGTGTGTGTGTGTGTGTGTGTGTGTGTGTGTGTGTGTGTGTGTGTGTGTGTGTGTGTGTGCAAGAGCAGTAATAACACTTTGTATAAAAGAGACGTCTTGTTGAAAAAACATACTGGAACAAGAAGAGAGAGAGAGAGAGAGAGAGAGAGAGAGAGAGAGAGAGAGAGAGAGAGAGAGAGAGAGAGAATGTAAAAATCTCATCGCGCCAATTATGTGAGACGTGATTAGAAAGTGAAAAGAACAATTTTCTTCCAAGGGAAACACTTTAATCATATTCTGTTTTGATATATTTAAAGAAATGAGTCAGATGTGTAATTGTATGCAGGGTGCGTGATTGTCTCTGTGTGCGTGTGAGCGTATATGTGGGGACCATCGTGTGACATAGTGTGACAATGTCAATATTGTTATTATTGTTATGATTATATCGTTGTTACTATTATTATTATTATTATTATTTTACATCATCATCATCATCATCATCATCATCATCATCATCGTCATTGTGACGGACCGTTTCCCGTCCAGTCACAAATTTTCATGCAGCCATGCTAACCGGAAGGTAGTCGTCCGGAAGCCGGTGAAAAGTTTACCCGACTGTTACTCACCTGCGCACCGTTAAAGCCGGGTGAGCTGAACAGGTTAGGCAATCTCTGCAGTGATTCTGGGCAACGCAACTTTTTCAGAAGGCCGAAGAGGGACTCAGCTGTGTTTTGTGGCAGTCAGGTATTAATCATTCAATGTTTATTTATTAGCAAACCGAAACCGTATTCCCGTTCAGGAGCGACTGAAACATCCTCAGCACACTTGTGAAGGATTTGTATTTTTGTTGTGTTCTGTTATCCTATGACTTGATAGGGTAACAATACGAAATTATTTCGGAAAACATGAATACAAGTGTGTATGGTAATTGAAGTGGTCTTCAGGGGAAAAAAAAAAAAAAAAAAAAAAAACCACGGTTTTGTTTGTTCTGTGACTTAATTAGTTATGAACTTCATGATAAAAAAAAATGTTTGGTGTGGATGAGTATTTAATTCCCTCTGATATGAATATTGAATAGTTGTGTGTTGGTAAACAAGAGTGTGTGAAAATCTTTCCTTTACATGTATTGAAGTAGATGAATCTTTTGGGAAAAAAAAAAAAACTTTTAAAATGTGGTGACTATATGAAATGAAGTGAACATTCTTGTTATTATACAAGGAAAGAAATGCACAATCGTGACACGACGAAAGACATTTATAGTTTGATGAAAAGTGATCATTAATTGGGTGTATTGAAGAGGGGTTTAAGTGGGAATCATTTCCCCAATTTGGAAACTAGATTTTGAAAGGTTTATATTGAAATCCTTTCCTGTGTAGTATTGTGATTCCGGAAAAGGGAATGATGTTGTGTTATGATTCCGGAAAAAGGAATGTTGTAGTGTTGAAGAAGAATTATGCTGATGTTATCCCAAATTCTAGTGGAATATGATGTGCTAATGGATATGAATGTAGTCGTGATTGTAATGAATAGTAGCCATGATAATCAAGGTAGTTAATCAGTTTCCCCCAGGTAGAAGTGTGTTCTGGACTGCGGGGGACTGGCTGCCACGTTTGAGGGTCAGGGACGTAGCTGTGTCTACCCCTTTTTTTCTCCGCCCTGTGTCGGTGTTGAGAGGTCGGCCTGAGTGTCGACACTCTACCCTACCTGCCACTGCGCCTGGGACCGACTACCCGCTGAACCAGTTGGGCTGGAGACGCCACTGCTGCCAAGCCAGAGCGCCGCCGCTCCTGAGTTTCGAATCAGCGACCTGTTGGCTGGCCCGTCGCTGCGTTCTGTGCTTCTGTGTGTGAGCCACAGCTCCTGTGTGAGACTGTCGCTTTGTCGCTGGCAGAGACGCCGTGAGTGCGTTAGTGATTTCTTTTAGAGCCACAGCTCTGAAGTTATGCAAGTTCTGTGTCAGACTTGGCGCTGTAGACGTTGTCATCTTCATCGTCGTCGTCTCGAAACCTCTACAGATTCTCAGGCCTCTGCAGTTGCTTGTACAGTTGGCGTGGCTCATGATTCTGATGATGCACTGCCTATCCCTACTTTATCGGTTCCAATGGCATCTTCCATGCCAGAAAGGATATTCAGTCAGTGCTATTTAACACCACTCTCTCGGACAGCAATGCTAGGGAACTGCGGTCGATCTGCAAGAAAATTTACGACATTCTTACTCCCCAACCAGGATCTTTCTCAGGAAATGTGCTCATAGAAATTCCACCGACAACTGATGTACCAGTCAGGAAGAAATGCTATGATATTCTTTTTCCTGCCAGAGAAGTCGTGAATACAGAAGTTCGGATTATGTTGGTTTTAGGTATTATCGAGCCTTCCAATAGTCCCTACGTTTCTCCAGTTGTTGTGGTGACTTGATAATAAATTGTTCCATAATAATTTCTTGAAAAGAGTATGTCTGGGAAGCTGATATACGTATGTTCAGCCTTCAATGGTTAAACATGCCTATGCCTTGTGTATTCATAAAAAAATATAGTAATGCTAATGTTTTATTACACACGCACACACACACACACACACACACACACACACACACACACACACGCAGGCACGCACGCACGCACGCACGCACACGCACACACACACACACACACACACACACACACACACACACAAGCGCGCGCGCGCGCACGCACGTGCGCGCTAAAATTGTCATGCATCAGCTTTTGAGCATAATGTTGTATTGTAGTTGTCGTGGGAAGACAGCATTCATCCGGCTCAAAACTTTTTTTTTTTTTACATTCGGACATCGGTATGATGCATGTAAACTGTTTAAATAAAATGAATATTAGCTTTCTTTCAGTGAAGAGTAGGTTGTAGAGAAACTGAAACCCCCTGCCTATCACGTTCCCATGTTTGAGACCATATATCTGGCAAACACTACAGAATATTTTTTCTTCAGCAACAGGTTTTGTAGCATACATTAAATAGCAGCTTTTGTTCTTAGATTATTAAACACACTGAACAGAAAAACTTATTTGCACTTACGTTTGTGGTGCTTCCATGTCTGAGACACAACAACTGATGTTCCTCTGAATGTCAGCCCCAGAATCGACAGTTCAAACAGGATAACTCTCAGACTTCTTCACATCTTCTGGCTTTAGAAAAGTAGTTACAAACTCAGAATCAAAACATTGATTGAGTGGTCTTGCTGTCTCGCCCATGTAGGTATGGGTACAGTCTTGACAACGTACCTGGTACACTACACCACACTGCTTGAAGGGGCCGTTTTGTCTTTGACATGGGTCAGTTGCTGACAGCAAGACCACTCACCACCCGTCTAATGGAACACCAAACCCAGTCTACTTCTGCCATACATGAACATCTACAAGACACAGGCCATAGTTTCAGCCCCCAAGAAACCAAAAATCTTATCTACAGAGCCCTTCCTCACAAAAATAAAAATTAAAGAAGCCATCGAAATTAAGATCAGACGCCCCAACCTGAACGGAGGTCAAAGCTTTGAACTTCCCCTCATCTACAATAAGATCCTGACAACCGTCCACCCCACACAACAGTCGTCCCACCAGGCCTCGCTGCCACAACAGCAACAGTGAGCTGAAGAAGACAGGGCAACCCTGTCGAAATATTCTCCAAGTAAGTTTTTGATTCTGAGTCTGTAACTACTTTTTTTTAATGTCGAATCCAGAATCCAGAAAGCTATATTCTTCTTCTTCTGGCTTGTTTACCAGTGCGTGTTATCACCGTAAGAAACACAAGTATTGCAAACACATCTATGTTTGATCTCTCATATACATCATTGCAGTTAGTGGTGATTTTATCTGTGTGCTTCTTCAAATAATGGTGAACAAAATGAGCAGCAGAAGAAAATCATTCCCTAAAGGGTTTTAACAGCTTTGCAGTCGTTTCGGACGTGTAAATATAAAGGATTTTTTTTTAATGATATCTCAAACGATATCAACGAGAAAAGTTTTTGCACCAAAGAGACTTATAAGTTGGATGTAGAAGGAAACACCCAAGGACACCAATTTGCAAGGCTTTTGAATAAGTCGCATCAATATTACAAAGTCTTGCAACAGGTTGGCTTGTGTGCATGAAGTATAATACAAAAATAAGAACACACGTGTTCGTGACGTATAATATACAAGAAAAGCAACCGTGTGTGTGTGTGTGTGTGTGTGTGTGTGTGTGTGTGTGTGTGTGTGTGCGTGTCTGCGTGTGTGCGTGCGCCTGTTTGTGTGTATTAGCGCGTTCGTTTGATACGAGCATGCAGTCCTGCATGGAATCTTGTTTGATTGTTTGAAATCTAACTGCTTTATTTCATTGTTATTGCATACGTTTTTTTTTTTTTTTCCCGTAAATCGCACCAATCTCGACAGAGTTTACATGCCGATGTAATAACCATATAGTGTTAATAGTGTTAGCAGCAGCAGCTGCAGTAGCAGCAGTAGTACTAGTAGTAGTAGAAATAGTAATCATAGTCGTCGTAGTCGTAGAAAGAGTAGAAGTAGTAACAGCAGTAGCAGTAATAGTAGGAGGAGGAGTAGCAGTAATGGTAGCAGTAGTAGTGGTAGTGGTGGTGGCAGTAGTAGTAGTATGAATAGCGGTAGTAGTATTATTATTTGTTGTTGTAGCTGAAGTAGTAACAGCAGCAGCAGCAGCGGTAGTAGTAGTTGTTGTAGCAGTAGTGAAGGTGGTCGTTGAGATAGTAGTAGTAACAGTGGCAGCAGCAGCAGCATCAGTACTAAATGTAAATGCAGTAGTAGTAGTTGTAGGAATAGTAAAAACTCTAACAGCAGAACAGCAGTTGTTGTCGTTGTTGTTGCTGATGCTGCCGTTTGTGTCATTTGTGCAGACCTGTTTACTCTAAAATTGCTATTGGTGAAATTCTACGGTAAATAAGTGTATTTTTAATACGGCGTATGTTTATGCCGTCTTCTTCTGTTTATTCCGTAGTAGTGGCTGTGGCAGTAGTAATAGTGGTAGTAGTAATGGTGGTGGTGGCGATGGTGGTGGTGGTGATGGTGGTAGTGGTAGAAGTAGTAGTAGTATAGTAGTGGTAACATAACCATCAGCAGTACCAGGAGCAGCAGAGACAGTAGTTGTAGTAGCAGTAGTGTTGTAGTTTTCACGATTTTGCAGCAGAAGAAAATCATTCCCTAAAGGTTTTTAACAGCTTTGCAGTCGTTTCGGACGTGGATATGCACTCTCAGGATATTTTTGCAGGAAGTATTTCTACTTACAGTCAAAACAATGTCAACAAAGTGGGTCAAACTCTGTTCACTGATGCAGGTGTTGTCTGTTTTATTTATACTTGCAGGCACAGAGCAATTTGAAGGAGTCTCATGACTGAAAGTAGCACTTTTTCTTTTTTCTTTTTTTTTTTTTTTTCTTTCCTGAAAGTAATGCGACGACTGTAACGATTTATTGCCTGCGTTACAGAGACATAGAAATTGATTGATGAGAATAGTTGGGATTCATTTATGATTGTGAAGCAGATAGCAGATAGCAGATCATAGTGTCTCTCTCTCTCTCTCTCTCTCTCTCTCTCTCTCTCTCTCTCTCTCTCTCTCTCTCTCTCTCTCTCTATATATGTGAGAGCGAGCGAGCGTGCGTGCGTGAGTACGTGTGTGCGAGCATGTAGGCGTGTGTATTTGTGTGTGTGTGTGTGTGTGTGTGTGTGTGTGTGTGTGTGTGTGTGTGTGTGTGTGTGTGTGCACGCGCGCGCGCGCTCGCGCGATGCGGATTACTTGTAAGAATATTCAAAACAATACATTTTCTTAAAAATGACTTTTTTTGGTTTTGTTTAAATAAACATTAACTGTGGATATTAAACAGGTTTCAAGGGGACAGAACGGTTTGTTATAGATGACATACTCACATTAACGGCCACTATCCAATTGTAAGCTCTAATAATTATTGATGAACAGCTTTTCATAGGGCTTATAGATCACTTTTATTCTCACTATCAGTAAAACGATGTTAAGGGTAAGCAATGTCATTGTTAGGAAAAAGGCATTGAGAAGTCAAGGCGAGACCAATACTTGGGGACAGATCTTGTTTCATATAGAAGATCAAGTACATTGAAGTGTCGGAGAGAAGTATTCTGATTGATTTTAGAAACTGAACACACCTGTCTGCATGAGAAATGATATAACACGGCGGTATGGGGATGGGTGTTGTTGAACATACAAATATTTGGAAATGTTTTTCACAACTAAGCTTAGATTTAGAGTCTCCTGTATTGATCTGGTATCGAGTGAAAAGAACATGTTTAGCAATGCCATAAAAGTGTTGTTACCTATAACAAAAAAAAAAAAAAAAAAAAAAACCAGTAAAACTATTTTGATATTGTAAGTCTACACAGATCGGTTGTTTCCACCATAAGATTCAAATCCCTCAGCACGAGCACCGCCTTGATACCGGAACTGCTTGGTGTTATAAGGACGATACTGGTGACAGCCAAGGTTCTCCCGTCTGAAAAAAAAGGTCTCATTGCTTGTTCTGAGTGTCTTGTGTTGCTGTTGGTGCTGTGCGATTTGGTGTCGTAAGCAGCATTCGTTACGAGTTGTGGGCATGATGTTATATCATTACAGGAATATGGGCTACACTACTTACTGAGTTGCTGTTTACTGTTCCCTGCTTCGTTCAAGGTTCCATTTAAAGTGAATAAGTAGATGACAGTCTCTTCAAAGTGCTCCCTTGAGACTGAAACTACTTGCAGCTTATGTGCAGTTGCTGATATTAATCTATTTGATTTCATCAACAAGACTTGGATATACAGAAATTTCACAATTTGCGTTCTAACTGGATTACATAACAAAAGCTTGCCACTGCATCATCTAAGTTTTTGACTTTGTTGGGATTACATTTTTTCATTAATTTTACTTCACTACTATTGCAACATTTAGAAAGTGAAGGAGTTAGTCACCACAAAGGACACAGGCAAGTAAAGCACAGGACAAAACACAATGCATTTCGACCTCTTGAGTCTTCTTCACGCAAAAACAAATAACATTTAGGACAATGAAAACGAACGACGAGAAACCATCTTATCCTCTCATATTCGGCGCAAAATCAAAATGGTTGTTAGATGAAAATGACCCTTTAAGGAGGGGATCATGGGAGTTGAAATAGTAATGATGGCCGTGATAATAATGGTGTTAAAGGCAACAATTGTCATAATAGTGGCACTGATGAGAACGTATATTATGGTGCATTGATAATAGTGCTTAGTGGTAAGGGATAGAAATGATGACTCCTCCCCTTAAAAAAAAAGCCTTAATGTGTGGTGATTGTAATGATAGTAATTATATGTGGGTAGTTGTATGTAGGGGTGTGGGTAATGCTAATAATGATTGGAAAGGAACGGAAGTAATAATGGGTGAGAAACTATCGTTGTTGGGGAAATTTAAAAATAAGGGAGTGGGGAGGGCGATGGGGGCGGAAAATGTTCATATCTCTCCGCCCACACATACGTATGTGCAGGGAGGGGGAGGGGAAACTCATGCACACATTATTGCTGGAAAAGTAAACAGTACTGTTGGATGGTGTTCATTGTAGAAGGTGAAATGATGTGTTGGTATTAGTAGGATCGTGTTGGTTGAGAAGAGATGAAAAGAAGATATAGAATGATCAATGAAAAGAGAGGAATCATGTGTTAGGGAAAAAAAAAAACTCACACAAAAAGTGAGGGGGGGGGGGAACGATGATCATAATGAGACTAATTATGAGAAGTGAAATAGTGTTGGTATTAGGACAATAGGTAATCATTCCGGAAGTCGCTCTAGATTCCAAGAATAACCCTGAAAAGGCAAGGAGCTTCCAGTTAAATGTTTCTTGAATGCCCCGAGCTTTCTACCTGGCTTTAAGACTAATGTCCTGTTGATCAATTCTATGGAAAGCGTCTGCCAGTAATATTGCATTGCAAGTTTAGAAGTCGATTTTGTACAAAAATGTGATTGACGGATGGAATGGCTTGAGAAGGGGGACGTTGTTGTTGGGGAAGTAAAGAGGAGCGTTGAGGAGGCAGGCTGTCGGTTTGTTCTCAGTCCACAGCTTTACAAAATGTTTCTGTAAGAAGGCAGGGACTGGTCAGGCGGCTTGTCCTGTGACTTGAGGTGACACCACTTGACCTGCATGACAGATTTTCACTTTATAGCTGACTTTTTTTTAATTGAAAATAAATTAACTTGGAATGAATGAATGAATGAATGTGTGTGTGTGTGTGGGGGGGGGGGGGGGGGGGGGGGTACGTGTTTGGTGCCAACATGGCTCAAGTTCCAACGTTCATACACTACAGGAGTGGTTTTGTGTTGTGTCAATGAGGTCCGCCCTAATGAGCTGCGTGCTGCTGGTGTGTGAGCAGGGTCTTCTGTGTGTCTTCACTTTGCTGTCCACCTTCAGGGGGCTGATGTGGACCAGTGACAGCAACTGGCGCTAGTGGGGCTGTCTGCCACTGAAGCTTCCTGTGAACACTCACCTTGAATGTGGCGTGGAGCTCACCCTGGATGAGAGCACTCATTTGCACAGTGGAAATTACAGTCACAAAACCAACAATGAAACTCATTGTTAACATTCTCAGACCTGAAGCCATAGCCACGATAACGACCGAAACCACGATCACAACGGGGTAAGCGTGATCGCTGAAAAAAAGAAGCACCTGTCTGCCGATATCCTTATTGCATAAAAGGCGATGTATGCTGTTGACGTGAGTAACCCATGTAAGAAGAGCTACGGTTGTAAGATGACTGACTGTGGGAAGTTTGCACGTTCCGATTTCGATTAAAACCACTTTGCTGGGTACATTTGGTTGACAAATGTACCTCATAAACGGATCCAGAAGTGTTTTTCCCCACACTGCTATTTCAGGTGTGCAGTTTTGTACTGATCTGCAAGACGACACATTTCTTCAGGAAATTCTAAAGAACGTTCTTTGAGAAAGACAGCGAGGTCTTTGTAGACGCTCTGGAAGATTTGTTACCAGAGAACAAGGTCATGAAGGCAATAAAAATTCTTGTCAGTATCAGACAATTCGACCCAACAAGAACATAAAGAAAAGAAAATGATAAACAAAAGGGGGTAAAATACAGACCAAGTGATGGAATCAACAGTCACAAAACAAAACAAAAGGAAGAGGAAAATCCTAGTCTACCTAAAACATACTTGACAGTGGAGAGGGGAGAAAAAAGAAATCCTACTTATCATATGCATGGAGAGAGGAGACAAAGAAAATCTTTTTTTTTTTTTTTTTTTTTTTTTTTTTGCTGTCCCAACCTCTGCGCAACTTCAGAGGCAGTGCACCCACGCCGCTCATTCCGACACCCCGTCCACAGCCACAGCCCGGTCGCCCCGCCGCAGCCCCGGCACCGGCAATCCACAGGGAGCAGTCAACGTCAAGTCGTCGAGAGGCAACCCACCGGAGGAGACACTGCACTGCTGCCGAGTCACTTCGGTGGTGTTCAGTGGCGCCTGTTCTGATCTAACATACGCAGGACACCACCTACTAAGCCCCCTACTGACAACAATAATTGCTTAGTCGCGGAGCCGGCGTGAGTGAGCTCTCCCTCCGGAGGGCGCCACCACGTCCATCCAACGACAGCCCCCATGGACCCACCGATACCGGTGACCCCGACGGAACCAAACCAAGGCCACAGACGCGGAGAGGACATCGAAACTGAGGTCACCATGAGAACAGGGCATGAAGGGCCACAGAACTTTGAGACTTTTTTTTTTTAAATGCTGAACGATGAGAATGAGGATGATTAAGATGGTGCTACGGATTTCCATTTCGGTCTGAGACTACATGACAGGGCTGTACTCTACGCTTCCTTTCATAATATATCCCGGCGTCAACCAGGCCCGAGAGATACAGGCACCTGCAGTGTGTTGTCAGGAAATTTGAGCAACACTCTCAGAAACGCATCCATTAAGTGGATGAAACTCGACTGTGTGGTCCCAGTCTTCCCAACTGAGCCCGTAGCAAACTCAACTGGATAGGAGCCGGTCGGGGCAGAAAAACCCACATGACTTCTGATGGGATTCGAACCCACAACCTCCCAGCCGGGAGTCCGCGACGCTAACCACTTGGCCACGGCGGCTGGTGACAAAGAAAATCTTTTCTACAAGACCCCAAGTCACAGCACAAAAATGCAAATATGCCTAATATATCATTCTGAAATGTCGAAAGTGGGGATCACTCCACACAATCACTTTCTTTTCTTTCAGTTGTTCAAAGTCAGGGCCGCCACTGGCATACGGCGGTCTCTACATATACACTCACATGCAAACACAATAAAGACAGAAAAAAGAGAAGAACAAGAAAACAGTGTTTTAAAAGGCATAAGGTACAGTTGCAAAACAGTGACAAAACAACAAGACGAAGCAGTTGTATGTTTGGTGCCAGAAACAATATGTAATACTATGCAAATATTTCTATTATAAAGTTTCCCAACCTCCATCCATGGCAACTTTGTGTGTGGGCAGGATACATGTTGTACATCAACTGCCATTCTATTACCTTTCCTTATAAATATGACTGGCTATTGTGTGTGTTTTGCATGATTAATTCCACGTTTGGTAAAATGAATACTTGTGTTTACGATGTTATTTCCGCGGTAGGATTTTTGCTCCAAGAAACATCAAACTGAAGGCTCATTTGCTTTGTGGTTTTCAAAGCATTATAGTAAAGCAGTTTGACTGGCATAAAAAACTTCGAATTGTCAGTGTAAGAGCGTACGCATTAATGATAATGTCTCCAACAATATACGTAACATGTACTGTTTTTTATGTGTAATCAAGATTGAGCGTATACACACGTGGGATGGAGATATTAAACCTTAAGTTGATTTGAGTATAAAACGTATAATGCCATACGGACACGTGTCATAGAAATCTTTGTTTATAATAAGGCAGAAAAGACTGACAAATTGAAGGATAAACACCATGATGGTCATTACTCTGTGAAAATGGTTTCCAGATGCGTGGCTTCAATTTTTATTTTTGGCTTCAATTTTTATTTTAGTCTCTCTCTCTCTCTCTCTCTCTCTCTCTCTCTCTCTCTCTCTCTCTCTCTCTCTCTCTCTCTCTCTCTCTCTCCTAGTTAAGAGTTACCTCTTTTGTTGAGAGCGTAACAACTTTAGAAAACGGACCTCTTGCGCTTTGCGCCGTTTCTCCAGTATTATGTTCAAAGTGTAAAGGAAGGGATTGAGTGCTGAATTGAGTGGCATCACAAAAATGGCCACTCCGACATTGACCTCCCCTGGAATGACGACACCAGTGGCAGCCAGGACCCCACACAGACCAATAGGAAACCAGCACAGAAAATCAGACACGGCGACGGACAGGAGACGTCTGGCGATAGTTGCTTCCTTGGACTGTGCGCTGTCAGTGCCTACATCTTGGGTCTTTGCTAGCTGGTTCAACAAACTGTTTTTTTCCTCACCGACCAGTAAATCAGAAACTGGCCCATACCGATCATGAAAAACAGGACAAGGTTGAAGATGATCATGATGCTGAATGAGTACATGTGACCAGAAAGTCAGCTCTGGTGACAGGCAGTGGAACACAAATACCTGTCTGGTGGAAAAACTCCCAGTGTGAGGTGACAGGGAGCAGAGGCACCGTTGCGAGCGTCAGGCCCAGTATCCACATGATGACACAGGTTATGTGAGCTGATCTGAATCCAAACCGGATGTGACTGAAAGGAAAACGGAGCACCAGAAAACGATCTAAAGTAATAACACAGATCAGCAATGCTGATACTTCAGATGATAAGAAGGATGAAAACCCTGCAATGCCACATGGTATACTCCTTTTCCATCCTGCTTCTTTCCAAAGGTAAGTACCGGCATAAACCCAGTCTGCTACGCCAATAAAGACTAAATACACACCCATCAAAAAGTCAGAGGCACACAGATGAAGGACGAATACTACAAACCCAGCATTGGTGCCTTTTGACAAAGTATAAACACGATAGACAAAACTACTGAAGTTTCCAAGAACAGCAAGCATGGCAAAAACCACAAGAGCAAAACGGTAAGTGGTAGATTTCAACAAATCATCACATGACGAGATTTCATCAGATGGGGCCCAGCATTCACCCTGGAACTTGTCTGGTAGAACAACAGAACAGCACAGTTTGAAGTTTTCTGCAAAAACATGCATAAGATTTGTCATGTGTTTCATGAGGCCTGAAGGAAAATCAGTCACAGGACAACCCTGTAGATTCAAAAGCCGAACGTTGTGAAACAATGGCTGTTCCCACAGTACCTCTATGTATTCCATGACAAATCTAGAACTTGTAAACTAGGCATGTGGGCTGACATGGCGCTCATGTTCAGGGCTTTGGCTTGGACATGCGAAATATTGAAGATCAGCAGCGATGGTTGTGTAAAATGGTTTTCAACAAAAGAAATACTTCCAGACAAAGGATTTCTTTGCAGATTCAACATTCTAAGTTGAGGCATTCCTAAGAATTGACTGAAGTTGATATGATGATGAAAAAGATTCTGACTAAGGTCCAGACTGTGAAGATTGGGTAAAACAACTCCCAATAACGTTCTCCATCGACACGCTGAACGCCCAGATGGATCAACATGATTTTCTGAGTGATGTCACTCGTACGAATTCCACTACCCGAGGCTTCAAGGAAGCGGACCTGTGGGAAAAGCTGACGTGAAAAGCACGGCTGCAGAAGAAGGTCAAACCATAGCACACACATGACTCAGGACAAGCAATGTGGCACATCAGTTCATCATCATACAGAGGACATTGTGGCATCACACACTTTGTCCATACCTACACACTGACCAGAACACAGCAAGAAGCCATCACACACTTTGTCCATACCTACACACTGACCAGAACAC
Organism: Conus betulinus; assembly: GCA_016801955.1. Classification (NCBI taxonomy): domain Eukaryota; kingdom Metazoa; phylum Mollusca; class Gastropoda; order Neogastropoda; family Conidae; genus Conus; species Conus betulinus. The sequence continues at coordinate 282,971 of JADBJO010002561.1, read as the reverse complement.
AGCAAGAAGCCATCACACACTTTGTCCATACCTACACACTGACCAGGACATAGCAAGAAGCCATCACACACTTTGTCCATACCTACACACTGACCAGGCATAGCAAGAAGCCATCACACACTTTGTCCATACCTACACACTGACCAGAACATAGCAAGAAGCCATCACACACACTTTGTCCATACCTACACACTGACCAGAACATAGCAAGAAGCCATCACACACTTGTCCATACCTACACACACTGACCAGAACATAGCAAGAAGCCATCACACACTTTGTCCATACCTACACACTGACCACTGACCACACAGCAAGAAGCCATCACACACTTTGTCCATACCTACACACTGACCAGAACATAGCAAGAAGCCATCACACACTTTGTCCATACCTACACACTGACCAGAACATAGCAAGAAGCCATCACACACACTTTGTCCATACCTACACACTGACCAGAACATAGCAAGAAGCCATCACACACACTTTGTCCATACCTACACACTGACCAGGACATAGCAAGAAGCCATCACACACTTTGTCCATACCTACACACTGACCAGAACACAGCAAGAAGCCATCACACACTTTTGTCCATACCTACACACTGACCAGAACATAGCAAGAACCATCACACACTGTCCATACCTACACACTGACCAGAACATAGCAAGAAGCCATCACACACTTTGTCCATACCTACACACTGACCAGAACATAGCAAGAAGCCATCACACACTTTGTCCATACCTACACACTGACCCAGAACATAGCAAGAAGCCATCACACACTTTGTCCATACCTACACACTGACCAGAACATAGCAAGAAGCCATCACACACTTTGTCCATACCTACACACTGACCAGAACATAGCAAGAAGCCATCACACTTTCCATTGTCCACACCTACACACTGACCAGACACCAGAACAAGCAAGAAGCCATCACACACTTTGTCCCATACCTACACACTGACCAGAACATAGCAAGAAGCCATCACACACTTTGTCCATACCTACACACTGACCAGGACATAGCAAGAAGCCATCACACACTTTGTCCATACCTACACACTGACCAGAACATAGCAAGAAGCCATCACACACTTTGTCCATACCTACACACTGACCAGAACATAGCAAGAAGCCACATACACTTTGTCATCCCTACACACTGACCACATCGGCAAGAAGCCATCACACACTTTGTCCATACCTACACACTGACCAGGACATAGCAAGAAGCATCACACACTTTGTCCATACCTACACACTGACACTGACCAGGACAAGCAAGCCATCACACACTTTGTCCATACCTACACACTGACCAGGACATAGCAAGAAGCCATCACACACTTTGTCCATACCTACACACTGACCAGGACATAGCAAGAAGCCATCACACACTTTGTCCATACCTACACACTGACCAGGACACAGCAAGAAGCCATCACACACTTTGTCCATACCTACACACTGACCAGGACATAGCAAGAAGCCATCACACACTTTGTCCATATACACTGACCAGAACATACACACTGACCCATACCTACACACTGCAGAACATAGCAAGAAGCCATCACACACTTTGTCCATACCTACACACTGACCAGGACATAGCAAGAAGCCATCACACACTTTGTCCATACCTACCATACCTACACACTGACCCAGTCCATACCTACACACTGACCAGAACATAGCAAGAAGCCATCACACACTTTGTCCATACCTACACACTGACCAGAACATAGCAAGAAGCCATCACACACTTTGTCCATACCTACACACTGACCCAGAACATAGCAAGAAGCCATCACACACTTTGTCCATACCTACACACTGACCAGACATAGCAAGAAGCCATCACACACTTTGTCCATACCTACACACTGACCAGAACATAGCAAGAAGCCATCACACACTTTGTCCATACCTACACACTGACCAGAACATAGCAAGAAGCCATCACACACTTTGTCCATACCTACACACTGACCAGAACATAGCAAGAAGCCATCACACACTTTGTCCATACCTACACACTGACCATACATAGCAAGACACACTGACACTTTGTCCATACCTACACACTGACCAGAACCAGCAAGAAGCATCACACACTTTGTCCATACCTACACACTGACCAGAACATAGCAAGAAGCCATCACACACTTTGTCCATACCTACACACTGACCAGAACACAAGAAGCAAGAAGCCATCACACACTTGTCCATACCTACACACTGACCAGAACATAGCAAGAAGCCATCACACACTTTGTCCATACCTACACACTGACCAGAACATAGCAAGAAGCCATCACACACACTTTGTCCATACCTACACACTGACCAGAACCAGAACATAGCAAGAAGCCATCACACACTTTGTCCATACCTACACACTGACCAGAACATAGCAAGAAGCCATCACACACTTTGTCCATCCCTACCTACACACTGACCAGAACATAGCAAGAAGCCATCACACACACTTTGTCCATACCTACACACTGACCAGAACATAGCAAGAAGCCATCACACAAGCCATCACACACTTTGTCCATAGCAAGAAGCCATCACACACATACACACTGACCACACTGACAAGAAGAACATAGCAAGAAGCCATCACACACTTTGTCCATACCTACACACTGACCAGAACATAGCAAGAAGCCATCACACACTTTGTCCATACCTACACACTGACCAGAACATAGCAAGAAGCCATCACACACTTTGTCCATACCTCCATACCATAGCAAGAAGCCATCACACACTGTCCATACCTACACACTGACCAGAACATAGCAAGAAGCCATCACACACTTTGTCCATACCTACACACTGACCAGAACATAGCAAGAAGCCATCACACACTTTGTCCATACCTACACACTGACCAGAACATAGCAAGAGCCATCACACACTTTGTCCATACCTACACACTGACCAGAACATAGCAAGAAGCCATCACACACTTTGTCCATACCTACACACACTGACCAGAACATAGCAAGAAGCCATCACACTTTGTCCATACCTACACACTGACCAGAACATAGCAAGAAGCCATCACACACTTTGTCCATACCTACACACTGACCAGAACATAGCAAGAAGCCATCACACACTTTGTCCATACCTACACACTGACCAGAACATAGCAGAAGCCATCACACAAGCCATCACACACTTGACCCATAGCCTACACACTTTGTCCATACCTACACACATAGCAAGAAGCCATCACACACTTTGTCCATACCTACACACTGACCAGAACATAGCAAGAAGCCATCACACTTTGTCCATACCTACACACTGACCAGAACATAGCAAGAAGCCATCACACACTTTGTCCATACCTACACACTGACCAGAACAGCAAGAAGCCATCACACACTTTGTCCATACCTACACACTGACCAGAACATAGCAAGAAGAAGCCATCACACACTTTGTCCATACCTACACACTGACCAGAACATAGCAAGAAGCCATCACACACTTTGTCCATACCTACACACTGACCAGAACATAGCAAGAAGCCATCACACACTTTGTCCATACCTACACACTGACCAGGACCAGAACATAGCCAAGAAGCCATCACACACTTTGTCCAAGCCATCACTACACACTGACCACTGACCACATAGCAAGAAGCCATCACACACTTTGTCCATACCTACACTGACCAGGACATAGCAAGAAGCCATCACACACTTTGTCCATACTACTACACACTGACCAGGACATAGCAAGAAGCCAGCCATCACACACTTTGTCCATACCTACACACTGACCAGGACATAGCAAGAAGCCATCACACACTTTGTCCATACTACACACTGACCAGGACATAGCAAGAAGCCATCACACTTTGTCCATACCTACACACTGACCAGGACATAGCAAGAAGCCATCACACACTTTGTCCATACCTACACACACTGACCAACACATAGCAAGAAGCCACACACACTTTGTCCATACCTACACACTGACCAGAACATAGCAAGAAGCCATCACACACTTTGTCCATACCTACACACTGACCAGAACATAGCAAGAAGCCATCATCACACACTTTGTCCATACCTACACACTGACCCAGGGAACATAGCAAGAAGCCATCACACTTTGTCCATACCTACACACTGACCAGAACATAGCAAGAAGCCATCACACACTTTGTCCATACCTACACACTGACCAGGACATAGCAAGAAGCCATCACACACTTTGTCATACCTACACACACTGACCAGAACATAGCAAGAAGCCATCACACACTTTGTCCATACTACACACTGACCACTGAACATAGCAAGAAGCCATCACACACTTTGTCCATACCTACACACTGACCAGAACATAGCAAGAAGCCATCACACACTTTGTCCATACCCTACACACTGACCAGAACATAGCAAGAAGCCATCACACACTTGTCCATACCTACACACTGACCAGAACATAGCAAGAAGCCATCACACACTTTGTCCATACCTACACACTGACCAGAACATAGCAAGAAGCATCACACACTTTGTCCATACCTACACACTGACCAGAACATAGCAAGAAGCCATCACACACTTTGTCCATTCCTATACATTGACCAGAATACGGCAAGAACAAATGGTGCAGACAGAATTTCAGAACATCTAATCGTGTATATATCTACAAAACAGGAGACTGAAACAAATCCCATTATAATCGTAAAAACCGCTTTTTGCTGTATTTCAAATTGAACGTGAATACCAAACCCCGGATCCAAAAAAATTGAATAACTGAGCTGCTAGAAAACAGTTCAACTCGACATAACAGGCAGAAAAAGCATACATATGAATACATGGCTGTTTTCTGTTCCTTAAATTTCAATTTTAAGGCTGGGATTTTTTACGTTATCTTTTATAATTATGACTTGTGTTTTACCTATAAAGTAAACATTCGGGCGGGAACACATTTTCGGTGTGTCTAAAGGGACGGTCAAGAAAACGCAGCACAAACACGAAGCAGGCAATACATGGCTGCAACAGCAGACCACCACCACAGACGTGGAGATACCAAGAATCAACACATGCGAACGTTAGTCTGTTGACGTGACTTAGCGTGCAGAGAGGTCTTTATGATCCTGTTGCATATTAACATTGTTATTCAATTGCACTGGCATTATTAAGCTATGATTCACTCACATACGCAGACACACACACGCATACGCGCGCGCGCGCGCGCGTGCTCACACACACACACAAACACACACACACACACACACACACACACACACACACACACACACACACACACACACACACTTGCAAGGATGCTGTTAAAGCAAAAACATTAGCTTATCTTAACTGGCTAAAAGTTAGAAAAGTTCCTGTGCAAGAGATAAAAGATGCAGCTCATAAAGAAATGTGCAGTACAAAAATAAAAGCAAACAGAGTCACAGCGCAAGCAAAAAGACAATACTGGTCACAGTTCTGTCTAAATGAAGTATCTGACTGAGGTGAAAGAAATGAA
>JADBJO010002561.1:245000-273970 GCA_016801955.1 Conus betulinus | reverse complement strand
GCACTTGTTTTTCTCTCACTACTTAATTCTTCAGCATTTTACACACACACACACACACACCCACACACACACACACACACACACACACACGCACACACATACATACATACATATATATATATATATATATATATATATATATATATATATATATATATATATATATATCTATATATATAATATATATAGTGTGTGTGTGTGTGTGTGTGTGTGTGTGTGTGTGTAAAAAAAAAAAAAAAAAATATATATATATATATATATATATATATATATATATATATATATAGATATATATATATATTATTGTGTGTTTAGTCAACCGTTGCGTACGCCCCTATTTGATATAAAGCATTTCCCTTGGTAGGCAAAAGGAAAGGCAAAAGAAAGGAAATTTACGTGGCCTGACCCGTGTGATTGGTGTCGCTGGTGGCTATAGACGTAGGATGATTATGGTTGAATCGCTCAGGAAAATGGACGGACGTTGTCCATTGGTCAAGTAACCAAGGGCTGGTAATGCGTAGAGTTAGATGGGTACTCACTGAATATCAAGTCAAGTCAAGTCAAGTCAAGTAAACTTTATTACTTCGCTTTACAACTAACACGGCACCTATATAGCTCACTCAGACTTTTTTGTCTCTCACCAACGATTTTTCCTCCCACGTTCACCACTTTCTCAAGCAAGCACATTTCTGCTCTTCACAGTCAACCCACCATACCAACACATAAATGAGAAAGTTAGAACAGATTCCAAGAAGCATGAATAAAAAAATGTCCGAAGAATGTCAGTATTCACATGAAATGATCGCAGCTTGCGAAGACAATATAATCTGGTTGACATTTTTTGTGGACATACTCAACATGGGATTTAAAATTCAGCTTATTATCTATAAAAGTTCCTAAATTTGTATGATTCAACACAACACGTTACTTCAGCACCTTTGATAAAAAGTGGTGGTACAGCTTTGGATTCTTTCTAAAATCAATCAACATTTCTTTCGTTTTTGTTACATTCAGATCAAGATAGTTATGATCGCACCAGTCAACAAATCTTTGAACCTCCTTGAAGTAAACAGAATCAGAGTTGGAAAGATCTACAAGTGCTGAGTCATCTCTGAATATTTAATGTACAAAGTTGAATCACTTCCTGAACAATCATTTGTGTACAGAGTAAAAAGCACTGGTGATAAAACAGTACCCTGGGGTGCGCCAGTTGAAATGACTCTGGAAGACGAAACAACACTTTGATATCGAACAGACTGTGTCCTCTGTGTAAGAAAATCAATTATCCAAAGAATGCTTGTTACCCCACATTTATGTTAATGAGTTTCTTTGCCATCAGATGTGGTTGTATGGTGTTGAATGCTGATGAGAAATCAATAAAGAGAATGCGTACAAAGGAGGCAGGTTTTTCGAGGTGTGAAAAAGCATGATGGAGAAGTGTGAGTGTGGCATCTGTTGATCTGTTCTGTTGGTATGCGAACTGAAACGGGTCTTGGTACTGTGTAGTATCTTTTAAAAACATAACTGAGGACAATTCTTTCAAGACATTTCATTGCAACAGATGTGAGGGCAACTGGTCGGTAATCATTTAAACAGCTTGGGTTGCGTTTTTTTTTTTGAACAGGACACACAGTGCATTTTTTTCCCATAAAACAGGAATTATACATTCTCTAAGTGACCAGTAAACAAACGACTGTAAACATAGGAGAGCTGAGAAGCACACACCTTCAACAATTTTCCACAGATATTATCAGGGCCCATTGCCTTTCTCACATTTAAACGTTTGAAAAACAACTGAACATCATTTTCCTCAATCACAACAGAATCACTTCCATCAACATCGTTTTTTAACATTGCTTTGGAGTTCTTCCTTCACTTCCTTTAATTCTTTACTAAAATCTTTATCATCAAATCTACAGTAAAAATCGTTCAGCTTTTCTGCAAATTGCTTCTGTTCTTTTGCTGTTTTTTTGTTACTAATATTTTTTTTTGAACATTTTTTTCCTGAACCTGATAAAACCTTTATTCCTTTCCATGCATCTCGCATATTTCCATTCTGGAACATGTTTTCAACTTTTCTCTTGTAAGCTCTCTTTGATTCTTCAATCTCCGTTTGCAGTTTCTTTTTTGTTGTAACCTTACTTACGATCGCTTTTATTGCCTGATTGAAAAGCTCTTTTTTTTTTTTCATTTAGAGTTATTTTCAGAGATTTTGTAACCCAAGTTTGTTGTTGGGAAATATTTTGATAGTTTTAGTAGGTACAATCATGTGTTCACAGAAAGAAATGTAGCTGGAAATAACATCGGTGGCTTCGTTAATGTCAAAACTAGAATTCAAAAACAAATTCCAATCTGTACATTCAAAACAAGCCTGTAATTCATCAACACTTTTCTTGTGTCCAACACTGCACTTGCTTTTTAGTGATAGGTTGTGTTTTCACTTTTGGTCTGTAAGCTGGCAAGAGATGAATGGCATTGTGATCAGACTGACCAACAGGGGGGAGCTGAACACACTTGTATGCAGATGGTATATTACAGTAGCATAAATCAAGTATTTTATCCTTTCTTTCTAAAAACATGACACATACTGTTTAAAAGAAGGCAGGCTTGAATTGAGGTCACAGTCATTAAAATCTCCGAGGATAAAGCACGGTGCGTCGGGTGACATGGCCTGCAGAGCGTGAACAGAGTCCGTGATTTCTGCAGCTGCACGTACAGTATTTGCGGATGGTGGCACGTAAACAACAGTCATGAAGAGCTGTCCGAACTCACGTGGCAGGTATTTTCGTCGTCGCAGTGACACTGCTAAAAGTTCCACGTCACGCGTACACACTTGACGACGCACTTTAACGTTCTCACTGTTACACCACTTCTCGCTCACGTACATACACACCCCTCCCCCCCCCCCCTGATTTCACGCGCTTGTCTCTGTCCATTCTCAGTGGCACACCAAATCCGTCCAAAGCTAAAATGTCGTCTGCTATTTCTTCGCTCAGCCAGGTTTCAGAAAAACACAGCACATTCGCATTTCTAAATTCGTTTAAATGACGTACGCTTGCTTGCAGTTCATCAAAATTATTGTTTTGTGAAACTGGTCTGATCGATCGGACGTTGGCTAAAACGATTGACGGGAGGGGGGTGTAAGTACCGTTATTCTTCAGTCTGTTTCTCACCCCCCCCCTCTCTGTCCTCTCTTCCGCTTTGCTTGATTTGCTGTCTTTCTGGTTGTCTTTACTTGATTGTTTCTTGAAACTTGCTGATAAAATGTCTGGTGGAAATAAATGAAATGGGTGAGCGCTGGTGTCTGCTAAGTGTCTGAATTTTAAAAGTGTTTCACGGGTATAAAACATACCTGCATTTTTTACATGTCCGCCATGTTGGAAATGCGAAACTGCACTGTCACACAAAAACAGAAAAGATATCACAGTCATTAAAGCACACAAACTTGCTGGGTTTACACTTTTCATCTTGAACACTTTATAAATCATCGTGCACAGTTCCAAATCCAAACACAAAGCACAACAGCCCTAAAAGATAACAAATTCGCACACAATCGACCACAGTGGCAGCACCTAATTGTCCCCAGAGTTGGAGAACCCAGTAGAAGAGGACAACGACTGCGGCAGTCGTGAGAGAACTTTGAAAGCGACTGTCATGTTGACCCACTATGATTTTTGATTGCCCCCCTGAGTCGGAACTCAGATATTGTTCCTGTATTTTAAGCCATCTTTGATTTTTCTTTGAAAGTGTATGAATTGTTTCTCCATTGAGGAAGAGAAACCTGTAAGGAAGTTCTTGTGAATTACTATGTATAATGAGATGAAAGTTGGTCCCAGCTAGTGGATCTGTGGAACGTTTGTACCTCCACTGGAGAGGGGAAACAGAACATAATTCTTGTAAAACAAACCTGTTGTATATGCTGGAAAAGTGGTTATCATAAGTGGACATTGTTTATCGCGTCGCTGTTTAAAGGGAAGCGCTTTGGCACTATACCACATACTCGCGGCAAAAGAAGGGTTGACTAGGGACCAATTAAAAGAAGAATTCTTAAGAAGTCTCCGTGTTCAGCTGACAGTTCGGGAGCGTTTCCGATCGGTTCGTCCTGACAAGGGAGAATCATTTCCGTCTTTTTTTTTTTTTTTTTTTTTGGTTAATAAGAATGAGTCACTGTTTAGACACAGATGGATTGAGTTAACAAAGACGAATAAGACTTTCGAATCACTGCGAGATTTGTTACTTCAAGAGCAACTTTTTCAGAGCGTCAGCAAAGATTTGGCCACTTTTCTTAAAGAAAGACAGTGTTGATGAAATGCGTCAGATGGCGGATCAGTACTGCATTGCTCATCTGCCCACAAGGGGGATTCGTCTCTTTTCGAGTCTCACGCGGCATTTCAAATACATTCTGAGCAAGGAAAACTATGGAGATGGAAATCGCGCTTCATTCCAAGGTCCTCACGGTTACACGTCTTTTGGCAACAGACAAAGACCTTTCCGCGGTCAAGGCCATGTCGGTTCTAGCGATTTCCGTCAGTACCAATACTCACCACCGGAAAGACCTATTCCTTTCCGAGGGCGTGGTGAACAACAACTGCGCAGACCTTTTGGTCCAGTTCGTGGACAAGGTCGAGGTTCACAGACTAACAGTAACCAATTGTCCACCGATCAAACCATGCGTTGCCATGTGTGTGAGGGGCAAATTTCCATTTGAAACAGGACTGTCCTTTCAAAGGAAGTGGACAAAGACTGGATTTGTTTCCACTACATGTGAAGAAGGCCTTGTTTTAGCGCCAGAGCAGTCCATTGATGGTCTTTTGGAGGATTGTGCTGTTAATGGTTTACAAGGTTCTGTTTTGCGAGATACAGGTTGCACCACAGCTGGTGTAAAGAAATCTTTTGTTCTACCGGACCAATAGCTTGACAGTGTTCAGAGATGCAGATCATTTGGTGGAAAAATTGAAACTTTTCCACTGGCAAAAATTTCCGTCGATACACCGTACTACTCCGGGTCGCTTACCACCTGTGTTATTGAGAACCGAGATTGCGATTTGATTTGGGGAAATCTACCAGGTGTCGCGATAGTACATGGTGGTGCCGGAGGATCTTTCGTTCCTTGTTTCATCAGTACAAGATCAAAAGTTGTAGAGCAGGGAAAACCAACGAAACTGCTCAAGGTTGCATAACTGGATGAAGTAAAAGTTACGCCAGACATTTTGAAGACTATGCAGAGAAGCGACGAGACTCTGACGACTATTCTTTCTACTACAAAGCAGACTGTCTCTGACATACCAACGGACAAGCCGACGTACATACTGGACTCTGACATCCTCTACAGGCATGTACCTGGACAAGACAGCAAACAGATTGTGGTTCCCAAACCACTGCGGGAAACATATTACATACGGCCCATGATGCATTGTTTGCAGGTCATTGCGGTATCAAAAGAACGCTAAAAAAAAGCTCTGCACTCATTTTTTTTTGGCCAGGAGTCACAAAAGAAGTTACACAGCATTGTCGCTCTTGTGACATTTGCAAAAACACAACTCAAAAAGGTCCTTTTGATGTCATTAGAAAACTTTCTGGAGTGAACGACAAAGTGAAAATGGCAAATGCTGAAAAGGCATTCCATGTAAACATGCTAAAAAGTATGTTGAACGTACAAATGTTGCCATTAACGAATCAATTGAATGGATATGTCCAGTGTCTGGAACAGATGTGGCTGTTACAGAAATCATTGGTTCTGATTTTGTACCTGATGTCACATACAGAGACAGAGCAAAGACTGTGCAAACAACAAATGTGGGATTGTTAACATCTACCAGTACAGATGATACTGTACCTCTACCCACCCTTTCTGTCAAGGGAGAAACTTATCATGATGTTGTTTTGTGTGATGGTTTATCTTTGATTCAGACAGAACAATTGGAAGGTATTTTGAAGGACTTTCAGGATGTCCTGACTGATACCCCAGGGACAGTGACAACAATGGAACCCCATACTATTCAGTTGAGTACGGAAAACCCAGTCCGAGTCAAACCATACCCCCTCCCATTTGTGAAAAAAAAAAAAAAAAGGCTGTCGAAAGAGAGATTCAAGTTATGCTCGGGTTGAAGGTTATAGAACCGTCTTCATCACCATACAGTTCACCGTTTGTATTGGTGGACAAAACTGATGGCTCTGTGCGGTTTAGCATCAATTAGGGAAGTTAAACAAAATCACTGTGTTTGATGCAGAAACTATCCCAGACATTGAGGAACTTCTTTGTCAACTGTCACAGGGAAAATATTTTGTCAAAATAGACTTAACTAAAGGGTATTGGCAGACCACGATGGCTGAAGCAGACAAGGTAAAAAACAGCTTTTCAGACACCTTTTGGACTGTTTCAATGGACGAAAATGCCATTTGGAATACAAAACGCCCCAGCTTCTTTTGCAGAATGATGCGCGCACTAAAACATCATGAGTGTGGAGCAGTAAACTTTTTTATGACATTTTGCTTGCTGCAAACTCATGTGGAATGATCTTCTGGATAACTTGAGAGCTGTTTTTTGTAAAGTCCGGAATTTTGGTCTGACGGATAGACCATCCAAAATTCATGCTGGATTGAGTTTTGGGGTCATGTCATTCTGTTGGGAAAATGACACCAGAGGAAAGAAAGTAGAAAAGGCCTTAAAGAGACCCACTACAAAGAAACAGATAAGATCACTCCATGGATTGTTGTCCTATTACAGAAGATATGTACCGCACTTTGCGTCCTTGACAGCCTCTTTGAGTGACCTAACAAAAGAAACAAAACACAAAAGCATCGACTGGTCAGATGAGTGCCAGCAAGCTTTGGAATGTGTTCAAAACACCCTCAATTCATACCCTGTGCTGCTTTTGCCCTCTGTTTCAGAGGATTTTTTGTTTTGAAAACTGATGGGAGCTCCAAAAGCATGGGTGTTATACTTTTGCAAAAAAAGAATGGATTGTTACACCCTGTGCAATATGCAAGTAAAAAGGTCCCTAACACACAGTCAAATGCTCAACAATTGAGAGGGAGTGTCTTGCCCATTGTTTGGGCTTGTGAGAAATTTGCCAGATTCCTTCCTGGAAAACAGTTTCGGTTACAAACCGACCACAGGCCATTGACGTTTTTGCGATCGTCCAAGACCAAAAATAGCAGGCTGTTAAGATGGGCTTTGTCATTGCTGGAGTTCAAGTTTGACATTGAGCCATTACCTGGAACTCCGAATGTCATGGCAGATTTTCTGTCCCGTGCGTGAGTGCACAGTATTCTTCGTGCAGCTGTAACTGCATAAAAAGGAAAGACTGTTTCTGCTGTTTGTTTTCATTGTGGACAGACTTTATTGATATTTTGGCAGTGTTATGTGTGCTACTGTCAATCTGAATTAATAGTAGTAGTTGTGACTGATCTTTTTTCTAAATGTGCATATGTATTGGCATTGTTGTCCCATAGTAGGATGCTACTTTGTGAATATGTGCAGAATACTTCATTTGATGTGTTACAAATGTTTTTTTTTTTTCTTTTTCACGTCGGTCCATTGTGCAGAATGAAAAAAAGTGTTTAACTTTCGAGCGGACTGCGATATTGTATATTCTTCCTTTAAGAAAGACCTTTTCACTTGGCGATTTTTTCTCATCAAGTGAGTCATGATGAAATTGTCATTTTATGAGGATTTGGGGACATATGTTTACGTGAGAACAGGCAAGAAAAAACTGTTTTCATTTTGCTATATACAAACATAATTGGCTTTTGGAATGATCAGTATCATTATATGTTCTTTGCGTCAGTGTGACTTGTGATTTGTGGTGATGGAGTATGCATTTGTCTTTTCAAAAAGAAAAAAGGGAAAAAATGTTTTTTGCGGGTTTTTTTTTTTTCAAACTAAGATTTTGGAATGTGATTTTGGATCTTTATGATGTTCATAAAGGTTAATTCTATGCATTGATAGGAACTCTTGTGTGGTGAAAAATTGGTGATTGATGGCTAAAGTTGTATATTAACTAGATATGTATGTGTATTCAAAAAAAAAAATTCTTGGCGAAAAGCTTTTTTCACCCCAGGATGTGGGGTGTCATGTGACGTAGCCTCACATGGTGACATGTGACGTTCCGTCGCGTACGCTCTTATTTGATATAAAGCATTTCCCTAGGTAGGGAAAAGGAAAGGTAAAAGAAAGGACAATTTACGTGGCCTGACCAGTGTGACTGGTGTCGCTGGTGCTATAGACGTAGGACAATTATTGGTTGAATCGCTCAGGAACATGGACAGACATTGTCTATTGGTCGAGTAACCAAGGGCTGGTAATGCGTAGAGTTAGATAAGTACTCACTGAATATGTACTCAGGAAGAGCGCAGGAAGGAAAAATAAAGTATAGAACGGAGATGGCTTGGGGACACTGACCAGACATGATGTTTGGAACTGCAGAACGAGATTCATCTGTAATCTACCATTACCAGGTGAGGTATAGACAGATGGGGAGAGAAAAGAGAGAGAGAGTTAAGAAAGAGGGGGGACAAAGGGAAAAGAATTCATCATTATTCAGATTTTGAAATAGATTTATTACACTGACTTCATTCGTGTTTCAGCCCTTCCCGGTGCTGTGGCAGCACCAGTAATGGGATAGGTGACTGTGGCAGTCGCACAAGTATTTGGACTCCAGTGCTGTGGCAGCACCTAATTGACTCCAGAGTTGGAGAACCTTGTAGAAGAGGACAACGACTGCGGCAGCCGTGAGATAACTTTGAAAGCGACTGTCATGTTGACCCTCTATGATTTTTTATTATCCCCCTGAGTCGGAACTCAGACATTGTTCCTGTATTTTAAGCCATCTTTGATTTTTCTTTGAAAAGTGTATGAATTGTTTCTCCATTGAAGAAGAAAAACCTGTAAAGGAAGTTCTTGTGAATTACTATGTATAATGAGATGAAAGTTGGTCGCAGCTAGTGGGTCTGTGGAACGTTTGTACCTCCAATGGAAAGGAGGAACAGAACATAATTCTTGTAAAACAAACCTGTTGTATTTGCTGGAAAAGTTGGTTATTGTTTAGTACATTATTCCGCGGAGACGGGGGGGGGGGGGGGGGGGGGGGGGGGGGGGAGAAGAAGATTTATTGTAGTGCGCCTTATGGTTGTTTTGAAGAGACTGCGTGTGCACGGAGTGAATGCTGAGCTGAGTGCGTGCATGCATTTGTGCTCAGTGTGACAATAATGATTTTGGTTTTTCAGCAACTTTTTCGTCTCCAAACTTTCGTTTTGATTCATTTACTCCCCTTCGCTGGCTGCTTCGGAGGTGGTGTTGGATTCTTTTTTTTAACCTTGGTGGTGAGAACACCACAGAGTTATGGACTGTGGTGCGTCTCTATTTGACGCTAAAAGTACAAACACAAACAGCCATGTCTCCTTGATGAGATCGATCCAGCAGCGGACGAAAGACCTAGTAGCAGACAACACGAACTGATCTGTCCAAGGAAGGGAAGGATAGCGACGGTTCCGTCATGCAGCTAGTGAAGCTTTTCATATTTATAAAATATTTCTTAATTTCATGATCCCAATATCTCACCGTCAACCCTTTTTTCTTTTAAAGTTCAAATCCTCGCCAAATAATTACTATAATGACGGAGACATTGCTAGCCTGCACTTGTTGTCCCCAACCACTTAATTGTTCGGTATATTCCACACACACACACACACACACACACACACACATATATATATATATATATATATATATATATATATATATATATATATATATATATATATATATAAACCAGAACCAAGCCTGATAAGCTCTTCACAGTGGAAGCATTTCTTCTCTTGCCCTATTTTATCTTAAATACAAATCTCTCTGTTAAAGTTATTATTTCAATTGGGACAGGTTTCGACGTATGCCCCACTCCCTTTCTGGAAAGGGTCATTGTTTAATTAGCAAACACATATACTCTTTCTCTCTATCTATATTTGAACTTCCCACTGCTTCGCCAATGACGGACTGAAGCACATACTACATGTAAGAGTTGAAAAGCTCTGAAATAAGCATTTGTATTACCTGTAACTCTGACCAGCAACAAAGAAACAAAACAAGAGATAGAAAAATAAAAAATGAAAAGAAGAGACTGGGGAGAAAATGAATGTTAGAAAAGAAAAATGAAGGGAATGAAATAAAACTTAGAAAAAGAAAATATTAGATAGAAGGAAATGGAATGAAATTAGATATGACAAAACTAAACAAACAAAAAAACAAGCATGCGCCCATTGCACGCATCCTCAAACAAGGCATGCGCCCATTGCACGCACCTCACACAAGCGCGCGCGCACACACGCGCGCGTGTTATATTAGTTATTAATATCATTATTACTAGTATTGTTATCTTTATCATTGTTATTATCGTTACTATTATAATTGCTGGTACTTTTATCATTATCATTATTGTTATAATCATTGTTAGTATGGTTTGTTATCGTTGAGAACATTTATACGCCTGCTCATTTGAAGACACCGGGCGTTTACTATGAACAGGAACAAGCCAAGTTAGTTAGAATAACAAGAACACTAAAAAGAAAAAAAAAAAAAAAAAAACCGCAGTCACAAGCTCGCCCCTGTTCACGTATTAACACGCATTACCACCCATCCGCCGTCTACTTATCAAAAGAAAAAGAACGAACGAAAGAAAAGAACCAACGAATTACTATTGCATAAATAAACACAGACATTCAAAACACAGAAATCTGCTGAAAGGTACACCGTCACGTGTGTCTATATATATATATATATATATATATATATATATATATATATATATATATAGATAGATAGATAGATAGATAGATAGATAGATAGATAGATATACCAGATTAAAAACAACAGTCGGTTCATGTCTCAGACTTGTATTAACAAAATTTTCGCTGTTGACAGCTTCATCAGGCCAAGGTACAATGATAAAAGCCTCACATCAAGTAAAATGCATACCGTTTATGGTGAACTCCTATCCAGGTAAACCAGGTAAAATCAGGTAAAAAGAGATCAACAACTGCCGCATGCATGACATTATTCACACCAATATAGGTCCTCCAACCACACTCACATACATACACAGATAGACAGACCAATAAACACCCGCACACACAAGCGCGCGCGCGCGCGCGCACACACACACACACACACACACACACACACACACACACACTCGTACACACGCACACAATCTCCCCCCCCCCCTCCCCCCCCCCCCCCCCCCCCCCCATACCCACACACACACAACAGAAGTAGACATACATATACACACACACATATATATACGCACACATACACACACATATATGCATACGTTTACACACACACACACACACACACACACACACACACACACACACACACACACACACACACATGTACATACACACACCCATACACATAAACATACACATGTACACACACACACACATGAAGGCTCGTGTTGAGAAGCATTTAGTATTCCCCATTCACCCACTCAAGCATATACTGTTAGTTAGGCAGAATTATCTACCACCGCAGATATGAATGCTTATCTCCCCCCTATTTCTTCAATGTAAAACATAAGAGCAAGCTGTGTATATACTTCAGTATTTTTGCAGTCATTGCAACACCAAGCTGCTCTGTAAGTTGCTGGAATGGTGCGTGGTTACTTATCCTTGGAATTCATTAGTTTATATATATATATATATATATATATATATATATATATATATATATATATATATATATATATATATATATATATAATTTAAAATAGGGCTTTAAAATGAAGAAATAAAACCTATAAAATTGTTTCGAGCCAAGTGCTCTCCTCAGGGTATACAATCTGGGCGCGCCACCGATTTTATATAGTATGGCGTGTGGGCGTGTGACCACTGTACGTGTGGCACGTGGCCTGTAGTGTTTTTTTTTTTTTTTTTTTTTTTTTTTTTTTTTTTTTTTTGGGGGTGGTGCGTTCAGGGGAACGTGCCAAGGAATGGTGCATTGACAAGGATTTCCATTTATGCCTGCAATTGTTTATCATTTCTACTTTAGAGTTCAGGGGTGCTAGATGGGTTTACATAATATCAGCCACTTTTCTGTAGTACATAAATTGCATTTTTTTTAGAAATGCTGTTGTGTGGTGTTGCTCTTTTTATAATTTTCCCATATGTTATAATCTATTTTCTTATCTTTGAGCTTCCAAATATATTTGCTTAGTTCGGTTTGGTTTTTATATTTTGCATTTTTTAAGGACTCTTTATGGTTTGCATATCTGGTTTTAACACGGTTAGCCGTGATCCCTATGTATGTTTCTTTATCGCTGTCTGTTGTTACTGTAGCTTGGGTTATACCATATAATCTTTCTTTTCCTCTTTTTCTTATTGCTGTTCATGTTGTTGTCTGGGTTATATTGTAATTTGTACTTGTAGCCACTTTTTCAGTGCCTCTTGGTATTCAGCTCCTGCACTGTTAAACGCTTTCTCATTTCATGACAGTTTAGACAGTCGTTTGTTTATACCATTAGGTATGATTTTTTTAGAATGGAGGGTGGATGGTTACTTTTGATGTCTACGTAGACAGGTGTGTCATTATTTTTTTATATGGTTTGTATGTATGATCCTTAAGGTCTAATGTTATGTCTAAATAATTTACTATTTTTTGTTGGCTTCTACTGTGATTTTTAGGTTATAGCTTTGGAACATTTTACAACGTTGTTTTTTTTTTCTTGTTTTCAATGATTTTTGGCTTATTGTTTAGCGTGGTAAGGCCGTCATCTCTGTATAAGCCAACCTGTTTACCAAGTATTTTCTGTATATGAGACAACATGAAGAGTCCAACTAATTCACAGGTTTCAGCACCATCATAAGATCCCATTGTGACATCGAATGTGGAATTTTTGCTTTTTCTTTGCTTTTTTTTGTCCAAGTTTCATTGTTGCTATGGAGGAGGGTTTTCTTAGTGTGGAAAATGATTTCCATATCAGAATCTGTTATATTTGTATATTTGTTGGCGAATCTTAGAGCTTTAGTAAGTAATTCCTCATCAATAGAAGGATAGAAATCCACTATGTCAAAAGTAATGAACACTGTATTTTTCTGTTTGTTCAATTCTTTAAACCATTGGATAACTTCATAACTATTTTTCCAGAGATTATATTCAGTGTTTTGTTTTTGTCCTCTATTGCTTTTTCTATGATTTCTTTTTTTTTTTAACTGATTTTGCCTAATTCAGATTTTGATGGGTTTATTAGTCTGCAAGTAGGGTTGTTATGGAAGTTAGGTTTGTGGTCTTTAAGGTTATGAAAGCTGCTTTTATTGCTGTTGTTTCTATCCTATCACCTAAATCCATATGGTACACAAGTTCCTTTTCTTTTTTGCAGATGTTGTCATATATAGTCTTATCAGCTTTTTTAAAAATAAATTTTCTCATTATTTTTGTTCAGGAGTTGAAAGTACTCATTAGGTTCCATTTTATAGAAATTGCTTGTCTGGTCAGCCATTATGTATCTTTTTTGGTCATTTTGGATTTATTTTATGTTATTATTCAATGTTGTTTGGAAGTTATTATATGATTTTCTAAATTCAATACTAGCTATGAGATTTTAAAAAAAAAAAAAAAAACTACAGGCCACGTGCCACACGTACAGTGCTCACACGCCCACACACCACACTATATAACACCGGTGGCGCGCCCAGATTGTATACCCTGAGGAGAGCTCGAAACAATTTTGTAGGTTTTAATTCTCCATTTAAAAGCCCTATTTTAAATTGTTATGTCGCTCCCTACTTGGTTGAGCACTTTTAAACATTCTGAGTGGCTTTTTAACCCTAATATATATATATATATATATATATATATATATATATATATATATATATATATATATATATATATATATATATATATAAACATAGAAATCTGCTGAAATATACACCGTCACATGGGTATATGTCAATCCGATCGGTAAAGGAACGTTTTTTCAAGTTTGATTTAAAAGAGGGCACTGGGGCAGAGTATCTAAGCTGGTGTGAGATATTGTTCGAAGTGAAAAGCGTGTGACAGGCAAAAGAATGCTGACACCAAAAGCTCTTGGGATGGGGTAGACAAGGGCAACAGCTCAGTCAAATATTGAGGACATGAGGATTTAAACGATGCAACTTGTGCATTCCAATGAGAAAAAAGAAATGTCAAGAAACTGACTACAAATGCAAACTGGGGATGGTTTTAACATCTTCCCAGCTACAAATTAATTCTTACTGTGTGGATCCAGTTTCATAGAGAGATGGACATTGGAGGATAAACACATCCTTTATTTGGAATAGTCTGTTTCCATCTTTATTTCCGGGGCGTGTTACCTAAAAATCGCACCTATCCTTTGTAATAAAAAAAAAACAGACACAAAGCGTTTCGATCTCCTGGATCTTCAGGCAGTACACGCAATATGCAACACATTCAAACCACCACCACCACAGTTTGCACCTGATCGAACAGATAAACGACTTCTACCATTTTGTGAAGATCTGAGTGACCAGGAACCCACGAGAATGGTTACCAGAATTTTGCATAATAAGGTGATGAACAGGAAACATAATTTTGCATAATAAGGTAAAGAACGGGAAACATCAATTTTGCATAATACGCTGATGAACGGGAAACATGATTTAATGCAGAGTATCGACATGATCCAAGAAACATGATTTGATGCAGAATATCGACATATTCCAGGGACAAAGCTTTTGTAGCAGCTTTTAAGCCAATCTGTAATTACACAGAATCAAATGTTTTGACGGAATATTTGGTACACGAGCAAACAAGTTTAATGCCATTGAAATGGTGAAAAGCTCAGCTATGAAAATTGAGCATCCCCTTGTTAAACGAAAATTTCTTCTGACGTAGAAATCTGGAGTGCCAAAAACGGAGTCCCCTTGTCATCAACTGAACTATTTATGTAGATGCAAAAATGTTGATAAGAAGAAAATGTTAACTCGCGTTTTCTGGAGGCCAAACGCTTCAACATCGCCCGACGCTTCAACGTGGGCCCAGAGCACCCTCAGCAGGCTTCTGAATCGTTATCGCACCAGCGGCTCCACCGCAGACCGACCACGCTTTGGAAGACCTTTGGCAACAACTCCAGCTCAAGGACGCTACATCGGGTCACGCCACCTGCAAAATCATTTTCAGTCAGCCTCACTAACCTACCAGCAATTACCGGGAAGTCAAAGAATCTCTGACCAGATTGTTCGGAATCGCCTGCATGCTGCAGGGCTATGGGCTTGCAGACCTGTTGAGGACCTGTCCTCACACAGCGTCTTCGAGGGAACAGGCTGCAACGGGCAATTCGCCATCGTTCCTGGACCCTCAGGAACCACTGGGACAGGGTCTGGTTTTCAGACGAGTATTTCTTCCTGCTTCAGCGCCATGACAGGGGGAGGAGGGTGTATAGCAGATATGGCGAGCCCAGAACTGCGTTAATGAGGCACCTGCCCATGGTGGTGGATGCGTCATGGTGTGGGGGCCATCCGCTATGGAGGCAGGAGTCCCCTGGTGCAAGTCCGAGGCATGCTGAACGCCCAGCGGTATGTGGCTGAAATTCTCCAGCCTCGTCCTGCCTCTTATGGTCGGGCCTCGCACGCTGTTCCAACCGGACAACGCCAGGCCTCATATTGTGCGACTAGCAAAGCAGACGTTCGCTAACAACAACGTCAACGTTCTTTCTTGGCCCTCAATGTCGTCAGATCTGAACCCCACTGAGCACATAAGGGGTGAGCTGCATAGACGAGTCCGGAAGCGTGTGCACGCTCCAGACAACGAGCTGTTCACCGCCCTCCAGAGGGAGCAGGTCACCATGCCAGCAGAGGTGATCTGCAATGTGATCCGCTCCAGGAGTCGGGCCGTTCTTGCTGGTGGTGGTGCACATACTCCTTATGGAGTACTCGCTGCCTGGAACAGTGTGTATTGGCGATGTACACTGTACAGACACTGAAAATGAAACAAGAGTTGATGATCTGTGAAACAAACAAATTCTGTTGTGAAATGTTTTCAATGAGCTTTTCGCTAAATTAATGATATTTAAAATAGATTTTCTTCAACAAAAGTATGCGTTTTTATGCGTGTTTTGTTTTTGCACAGTATACTTATTGTAACAGCATTTCTACCTGTAACGCCATAAATAGTTCTTTTCAGCTGATAGGAGAAAATTAGTACCTGACATAAATCCAACAACAATATTTACCGTGCCTTGCAACTGCTTAATGAGTTAGTTGATTTTTTTTATTATATTCCTTTTAAAACTCACTTCACATTTTCCACAAAGCATTACCATTAGCATAGTCATGTGAAGGAACACCTGTTGTGTCAATGTGAAGCATCAACAGGAGAAGAACTAGAGCGATAATACTCGCCCTAGGCACACCTATATCAATCTTTTTGGGTTCAGAGAAAAAACACTTTCTGCACTTAATTAAAATGGTCTATCAGAAATAAAAGAATGTCAAAAGCTTAGAAAGCCATCCTTGATGCCAACTGAACAGGCTTTATGCAGTCATTCACAGCGCCATACAGTCATAAGCCCTGGGAAAAAAAAGCAGCAACAGATGTGTGCCTCGTGACTATTGGGATTTGCAGTCGTGATTGGTTGAGCACCGATGGATTCATCATTCTCTCCCCCTTTCGTGAATCCTGGGAGCATCTTTTCCTTTTGTTTTTAGTAGCCACATGTTGAAAGGCAAAGTGGGGAGCCAGCCCACAGAGCCCTTGGTTCTGGTCTTTCCCAGTGTCCTCCGGTCTTCCCGGACGTCCTCCGGCCTATTCCCGGAAGTCAATGGTTTACCCATGCATCAGTAGAAAGAAACTCGTGTCGAGCGTGGCAGCAGAGAGTCCTCAGAAGAGAAGCCCCCTTCAAGCGAGTGTTTCGGCCCTATCTCCTGAAAAGACACACGAAGAGCAAAAGAAACCAAACAGATGTCGGAAGAAGGCTTGGAGACCATGACCAGTGTGGGCTCCCTGGCAAATAAAAGCTCTATGGCCTCTGATGATATACGACATCTGCACCAGCATAGTGGAGGCAATGGAATCCAAAATCAACAAGTTCACAAGGAAATGGCTTGGTGTCCCACCCTGTCTGACTGACATAGCGCTATACTGTCGCCAAGCAAAGCTGAAACTACCACTGAAATCCATCCTGGAGGAATATAAAGCAGGGAAGATCAGACTTCAAAGCATGCTGGAGGACTCAGGAGACAAGGTGGTTGAAGCAATCAAGCCCCAGCTGAAGACAGGCAGAAAATGGAAGTTCAAGAGGCGATGGATTCTGCAAAAGAAAGTCTCAAGATCAGAGAAATAACAGGACACACACAGACCAACAGACAAGGACTGGGGGTGACCAAAACTGAATGGTGGTCAAAGGCCAAGGAAAAAAGCAAAAGAGACATGATGATTCAGGAGATGAGAAAAGAAGAAGACCAACAAAGACTCCAAAAAGCAGTCCAGCAAGCCAGCAAGGCAATGGACAACGTGGGAGAATGCACTCCAAAGAAGTCTCACTTGGAATGACATTTGGCACATGGCCCCTCTCAGGATCAGCTTCATTCTCAGATCTGCATATGACCTTCTGCCTCAAATGCAAACCTGGTGAAGTGGGGAAAAAACAGACGATCCTTCATGCCCCCTTTGCCATGAAAAACAAACAGTGGAGCATGTCCTAAGCTCATGTAAAGTAGCCCTGGCTCAAGGAAGGTACACATGGAGGCACAACCAAGTGCTCAAAGAGATTGTACAAGTAGTCTGGGCTAGTACCAACACCACAAAAGGGAAAATCAGGACTCCAAAAGCACCCGCAACATTCTTCACGGCAGGAGGCAGCGAATCATGGCCAAGAACAACAGTGCCACTCGGAACATGCAGGCAGAGTCTGCTGGACGGGGCAGATGACTGGGAGTGCACAGCAGACCTCCCAGAATGGAATAGTCACCCAGAGATTATCAGCAAGAGTGGCATGAGACCAGACATAGTATTACCACTCTCAGTCAACCAAGCAGCTGATCATGATCGAGCTCACGGTGCCATATGAGAACAGAATGGAGGCAGCTCAGATCTACAAGACTGAAAAGTATGCTGATCTGGCAAACAGCCTGAGGAGAGAAGGCTATCAGGTCAAAGTCCTCACTGCAGAAATTGGAGCTAGGGGGTTTGTGGGAACGTCTGCATACAGCCTCATGAAACAGCTCTCAGTTGCAGGGAGGGAAAAAAAAACAAAGCCCTGAAAGCAATGGCAGAAGCGGCAGAGAGGTGTTCAAGTGGATCTGGTCAAGGAGGAACAAAAGTGAACTTCATAAGGCTTAACTTTCCTACAAATATCAGGTGTCCCTGTGCTCAGTGGTTAGTGCGCGAGTCATTAAGTGGAAATGAGCATGTCCAGAAGGGCATGGGTTCGAATCCCAGTCATGGCTCATCCCAAGATGGGGAAAAAAAAAAAAAAAAAAAAAAAAAACAGCAGAGGGACATCCGAGTCATGAACCGGGTGTGGCCCAACCCCCCTAGAGTGTCAGGAGATAAGGGCCGAAACACTCGCTGAAGACAAGAGCTGTATTTGCTAATTTTGTACAATGTTTTGTTTTCACACAATGGTGGCTGTGCAAGTTTATGAGCGCCTTTCATTCTCTTAATTTCCTTTCAACGATCTTTTTTGAGGTGCGGAAGCAAATTGTGATGGTGACTTTTGTTTTTCTGGAGCAACAACTTTGTAGTTAGTAACACTTACATTTTTATATAGTCCATGAACTATTTCAAAGATTTCTTTTGTTAATGTTTGTCGACCTTTAATCCAGGCTTGGAAAGCAACCGCCTTTTGCTTTACTGCGACCTCACAGGAGATGTCCGTCCACGGATTAGAACAATGTCCAGGGTAATGAGTTTCTTTGATTTTGGATTAGACGAACGTGCTGCCATAATTAAGGTGCGTCGACGTAATGTACACACATTTTCAATATGATCTCGAGAACTAAAATTCAGATTCAAACCAACATAGGAGGATTCAGTTTCAAAATGGAGCGACTGATGGCGGAGAACGAAGCCAAATTTGAAAGAGTGGGGGTTAGTTGCCGCCAAGGACATTGACAAACAAAGTACAGGACAAGACACGATGCATTTCGACCTCTTGGGTCTTCTTCAAGCAAAAAAAAAAAATGTTTAAATAAATAAAATCACACTTAACATTTAGGACAGTACGAACAAAGAACGAAGAGAGGCTTATCGATACGTCTCTCTTCGGTCTTTGTTTGTACTGTCCTAAATGTTAAATGTGAATTTTTTTTTTTTTTTTTTTTTTTTTTTTTTTTTTTTTTTTTTTTTTTTTTTTTTTTGCTTGAAGAAGACCCAAGAGGTCGAAATGCATCGTGTCTTGTCGTGTACTTGTTTGTCAATGTCCTTGGCGGCAACTAACCCCCACTCTTTCTAAATTCAAACATAGAAGGAATTTATGATCAAAAGTTTTAAAACAAATTCTTCTTGCTATTTTTTTATGCATGGCTGCCACTCAATCAACATATTTCCTCTGCAGAGGAGGACTTAGGATTTTTGATTCAACACTGCCCTGTTGTTTCATGATGAACATCCCATGAACATAAAGAACTTAGCTAGGCCTCATGACATCATGGACAGGTAATGTGATAAAGTGCTTCAGTCAAATCAGTCTACTGTTTTGAATATTGAACCATCGTTAAGAGACCATGGTTAGAATTTATGACGGTGTTCTCTAGGTGTCCATACCTTTTTGCCTTTTTTTTAAAAACTATACTACATGCTACCAATGACAGTACCCAAGGATTATCCAACTGCTATCAGCATACAATTCTAGTTACAAACAAGTCTGCCCAGCTTAACACCCAACCAGATAATGAGGGGTAAAAATGAATGGACTTAGAAAAGAAAAACGAAAGAAGATAAGAAAAAGTACAGAGGAAAAAAAACAGCAGAGAGAAAAATAAGAAACTGAAAGTAATTTCAACACCCACCCACGTCCCCATCCTCTCCTGCGTCCCTCGTTCAGGGAATGGTCCTGGGAGAGTCTGGATTCAAGACCAGGGACGTTAGACGTGGGCGACTGTCCACCCACCGTTCACGTGATCGATTCTTTACAGGTGGCAATCAGTTGTTTTCATTGCTCAGTGGTTTTGAACTAATAAATATGATTCTTTACAGGTGGCAATCAGCTGTTTTCATTGCTCAGTGGTTTTGAACTAATAAATACTCTATGACTGAATATATAACCAAATCGGCGTCAGCGACAAAAGTCGTTATTTCGGAGGTGAAGTGAGCCACACGTGAATTATTTACTCCTGACCTCGGAAAACGATTTTCATTGGACATTGCACGCATCATTGAAAGGGGAAGAAAACGCAAATACAACACATTCCTAATCTGCCAACTTGTCCCCTCAGGTTTGCAGACAGACCTGACCAGTGCTAGGAACGTGTGTCTCCACCTGTCAGGCCCCGAGACTTGCTATACCTGTGGGTTCCTAAGATCCAGAGTGACAGGACATGTTGAGATTGTTTACATGGTGCAGAGACAATGTATCTGTAGGAACAGAAAGTAAGAGGATGACATATTGTGATTGCTTACATGGTGCAGAGACAATAATGTATCTGTAGGAACAGAAAGTAGGAGGATGACATATTGTGATTGTTTACATGGTGCAAAGACAATAGTGTATCTGTAGGAACAGAAAGCAAGAGGATGACATTGTGATTGTTTACATGGTGCAAAGACAATAATGTATCTGTAGGAAAACAAAGTAGGAGGATAACATATTGTGGTCGTTTACATGGTACAGAGATAATAATGTATCTGTAGAAACAGAAAATAAGAAGATGGAAGAGATCTCTAAAAAACGCAGCAGCACGAACCTGTCCCAGCCCACAGTCTAACATGTCTTCCTTGCAGGAAGGATGCTTACAGAAGTCTTCATCACGTCCATCTAAACAGTCTTTTTGAAAATCACACACCAGACTGTAAGGCACGAACTCCCCAGATATGTCACAAATAAAAGTACGGCTGTGACAATCCCTGGGACATGCTGCAAGTCGCCTTGTACCACGTCTCCGTGTTCTCCAACCCCCTGCATTGACTTTTCACATCACAGGCCAGTAGTTGGTGAGTCAGGTGCTGCATGGTACAGGTTTCAAGATGTACACTTGACGTGGTTGTTCTGCTCGGAACAGGAAGCTTGACAGGTGTGCTGGCGAAGCTATGATCTGAAAGGGGCGGGAGTTCACACAGAAAAGCAGTGAGCTCGCTGTAGCAACGCTTTCCACGAAAGACGCCAAAAGAGGTGTCCCAATGAAAACATTCTGTCTCCTTTGAATTTGATTGTTCTATAGGCATAATCTCAAGCAGAAAGAAAACTACAGCACCGCTCTCCCAGCGTACAGAATTTGAATAACTGCAACAAAAAGGAACTCTGTTTGAACCTCTGTGTGTGTGTGTGTGTGTGTGTGTGTGTGTTTTCAGTGAAGTGGACGGAAGGGTGGGCGTGGAGGTGCACATTTCAATACCTTTTTCCCCCAATGCCTTCATAATTACTCTAGCTTTCTTGCTAAGACGTTGAATTAAAAAAAAATAATAGATGTGGGTACAATACACAGCAGGCCGTGCACGCATTGTTCTGTAGACCTATCTACTTTAACACACACACACACACACACACACACACACACAATCCAAACGTGAACACTACTCTCTCTCTCTCTCTCTCTCTCTCTCTCTCTCTCTCTCTCTCTTGTCTTGTCTTTTCTTGTCTCGTTCACAGTCACTTCTCCATACCCCTCCCCTTTCCTCCATCGTTTCTGATTTGTTTTGCTTGACATCTTTCGAGCGTTGTTCAGAGACGTGCATCACGCTCCATGTATGTTACCGTCCACCCAATACAGCACTCAGTTCCAAACAACACTGCAAACAACTGAAAGTATAGTCCAGTTGTGTGTCGTACCGATGTTTGTAAACGCCCTCTTCAGCTTGTTAGACGTGAAATCAGAGTGATTGTGAAACCATAAACTAAAAATGCTCTCAAATGTGCATCCCCTTATTCAGCCGAACCCCTATACGCATTTAACCTATTATTTTATAACGTCGAAAGGCACACACACACACACACACACACACACACACACACACACTTTAGACGATTATAAATATCTGACAGAATTTCTTTTATCTATTAATCTGATAGAAAAGATCACATGCTTATATGAAAAGACAATCCATCTTTAAAAAGATAATTGATCATTCGACAAATGAAAGAGACAGACGTCTTCATTGTTGTTTGTTGTGTTGATGAAATTTTTGTAACATACGGCATGATGCAATTTTACTTAAATTAACTGAAATTAGCATGGACAGAAAGTCTGTATAATTGACAATTTTGGAAAAAAGACTCATTGATTTGTTACAAAACAAAGGATAATTCTACACGACTCTATTCCTGTCCGTTACAATTTAAAGGGACACAAGACAGGAGGAAGTTTTCGAAAGACGTCATAGCAATAATGGCGAGTTGCAAGCCTCCTTTTACTTATCGCTTTTAGATCTCTGTCTTTCCGGTCAGTGTAGTGCTATTGTTGATTTATTTAAAGGATTTGGAAAGTGAACGTATGCCTAATTCTTCAGTTTTGTTTTCAGATCGGTTGATAATGCAACTGGAATATTCGGGATTATGTTAGAATGTTTATCAGGTCTCCGTAAGTTGCTGGTTCATTACCGAAGGTTCGAGAATGTTGTAGAAGCTGATCGAATCACATTCGCATAAGCCTGTCGCGATTTCATTGGTTGAGCTTGCCGATCTACAGAATATTCTAGAAAAAAATAATCGAATATGTTCGAGAATATTCGTTAGATAGATAACATATAACCGGATGAGAGCTGGGGGGGGGGGGGGGGGGGGGGGGGGGCGAGAAAATGAGAGTGGCTGAAACGTTCTAGTAATTGTCGAGCACAGAAGTGTTCGAGTCTTCATTGAGTTTGAGTCTAGTTAATAAGAAGCTGCCATTAGTAGAATACTGACTGTTACATGTACGATTGAATTCCTGTACGACTTACTGAATCTGAAGGTCAGTTGATTGCTGTTTGTTGTTTCTATACCCTTCAATGTTTGTAATAAAATGATTCTCTCTTCATTTCAATACTGCTTAGTGTATTTTGTCGTCTGTAGGCTGAACACCTACCACAGGATCTACAACGAACTCTCGCAAGCTACTGCACTAAGCTGTACATGGTCACTCACCTTGTACTGACGAGTCAACGGTATAACACGTAAAACCGCCAGAAAAGTGAAAAAGGGAGTGTACTAAGTCCCGCACAAGTTCATAAGCGACATTGAAATGCCATATGGATAATACCTCTCAATTTATTAAAGAGGCAACGCAAAATCATAACTCATCCCTTCTAAACAATGATGATATATTCTTTTTCATCGACAACAACAAAAGAATAATTCAGATAAGTATATACTTATTGTCAGCTAAGCCCATTGGCAATTAAATTATAAAGATCTAGTATTTTCCAATCTATGGTCTTAAACTCCACCTTGCTATTCCTGTGGATACTATTGCCTTCAAATAGTAGACAGTACCTTACTTTTCTAGTAGATATGATTGCGTTAAAAAAAAACAGTAGATAGATATAAGTAGACCATTTGGCCAAACAAGGTAATAAAGCAGTGCATACCCTCAAGCGCAGTGCTCGTGGGAAATAAATAAAGTCAGATGTGTTGATGCGTTTGTTTGACATATTAGGTTCTTTAATCGTAAGTTACAGGGTCAAGATGCAGCTTCCTTTAAATATCACGAACTTTCGTCATCTGTGCTGTTCAACCAGTTCAGTGCCCTTCACCAGCCGCCGTGACCAAGTGGTTAGCGTCGCGGACTTCCGGCTGGGAGGTCGTGGGTTCGAATCCCATCAGAGTCATGTGAGTTTTTCTGCCCCGACCGGCTCCTACCCAGAGTTGAGTTTGCTGCGGAATCAGTTGGGAAGACTGGGACCACACAGTCGAGTTTCATCCACTTAATGGATGCGTTTCTGAGAGTGTTGCTCAAATTTCCTGACCAACACTGCAGGTGCCTGTATCTCTCGGGTCTGGTTGACGCTGGGATATATTATGAAAGGAAGCGTAGAGTACAGCCCAGTCATGTAGTCTCAGACCGAAATGGAAATCCGTAGCACCATCTTAATCATCCTCATTCTCATTGATCAGCATTTTTAAAAAAAAAGTCTCAAGTTCTGTGGCTCTTCATGCCCTGCTCTCATAGTGACCTCAATTTCGATGTCCTCTCCACGTCTGTGGCCTTGGTTTGGTTCCGTCGGGGTCACCGGTATCGGCGAGTCCATGGGGGCTGTCGTTGGACGGACGTGGTGGTGTCCTCCAGAGGGAGAGCTCACTCACGCCTGCTCCGCGACTAAACAATTATTGTCGTCAGTAGGGGGCTCAGTAGGTGGTGTCCTGCGTATGTTAGATCAGAACAGGCGCCACTGAACACCACCGAAGTGACTCGGCAACAGTGCAGTGTCTCCTCCGGTGTTTGCCTCTTGACGACTTGACACTGACTGTTCCCTGTGGATTGCCGGGGCTGCGGCGGCACCGGCGGACTGTGGCTGTGGACGGGGTGTCAGAATGAGCGGCGTGGGTGTACTGCCTCTGAGGTGGCGCAGAAGTTGGGACAGCAAAAAAAAAAAAAAAAAAAAAAAAAAAAAAAAAGTCAGTGCCCCTCTGTCCCCCAGACACCAAACAGAGTGGTGCCCACGTCAAGTTTTACAGAGTTTGCGAGGAGAACATAGACTAGACAATGAAAAGGCCTGTAGTGGCGGTGCTGGGCAGATATCCCATTCCTTTAGCAGCTGTATGCGAAATGATATCAGTATGGGCTCATATAGCTGAATCAAACCAAGATAGCTACCTGAAACAAGTCTCTAATATATCATTTTATTTTGTCTTGTGATTTTTGTTGTTTGTTTGTTTGTTTGTTTTGTTTGTTTTGTTTTGTTTTGTTTTGTTTTGCTGTGCGCTATCAGTAACATTTCAGATTTGCTGGGGTTATTCAGCATTACAGCAGACCACTTTGACACCTGTTGACCTTCATGATATCCTTGAAAGAACCTCAGTCGTAGGCTCAAAGATTTCTCTTGATATACGGGTAAAGGGACAAAAGTCTGCCCCCTCTAATGGGGGACAGATTTGAAGTGGTTGTTTCCACTAAATTGTCTAGCCAATATTTCAGCGTTGGTGACATGTTTGTGTACCAAACACCACTGACGTCATTTTCACAAGTGTACTCTTTTGTGCGAGGTAAAGGAAATCGTCGAACTGTCGTTTTGTGCTTGCGGTTTGCTATTAGATCTGGCATGGCATCGGCAAACAAACAGCTCACACAGAAGATGAAAAAACACATTGCGTCGTTGAACCAGGGGCTTTGGGTGTTTGAGGTGGCAAATGTGTAGAACTTGAACAGGTCAACCCTCGGGAAAGTTTACAAGCGCTGTTGTGACTTAAGGCTGTGTCAGACCAATTGACATAGGCTATAACACCACGGCTACATCATAGTTATGTGGGGATTGTCTTCAGTTGTAACAAGCTCATAGCATAACATTATCAGTTTCCGAAATCCCCCGAAGTCGGAGTGTTTTCTGCCTATGTGGCGAGGTAATCAAGAACGGTCACACACGTAATGTTCCCATCCCCAGCTGCTGCATTTTTACCATAGTGTTCAAGTACTTCAGCTGTTTGGATGATCCTGGAGTCTTTTAGCCAGGGTACGACGACGACGACAACAACAACAATAACAGCAACACAGAAAAACAGTAGAAAACGAACCTAGGAGTGGCAGGCCCAGAGTGTTCACAAACAGGTGCGTGTCTGCACTGTCAAAGATCTTAAAACTGGAAAGATATGCCATAGTTTGTGACATTTCAGCCTAATTCCGTGCATCAACCTCCGTTGAAGTCAGCCAAAAGACAATCAAGCGAAATCTGCATGGACTTGACTATTCAAAGCACCCCCCAGTGAAGAAAGTAGTCATCAAGGAAGTGGACAGAAAGAAGCAGCTGCAATACTGTAAGAGCAAGCTTCACTGGACTTGTGAATGATCAGTGGAAAAATGTTATTTTCAGTGATGAAATGACCATTGTGATCAAACCCAATGGACGTATAAAACTATGGAAGTCGAAGAGAAGTGATCAGTGCTTTCTCTGTGCAGCGTCCATCTTGGCCCGAAGACTACATTGAAATGGATGGTTATGGGGATGCATTTCGTATGACAGAGTTGGACCACTGGTGTTCATGGAAGGCAGTATGGACAGTCAGAAGTACACTGATGCGCTGGAAAACAAATTTCTGCCGTTTGTTGCCGACCACTACCCAAACAAACATTGGTACCTGCAAGAAGACAACGCCTGTGTTCACCGCTCGGCTCACGCCGAGACCTGGAAGCGACAGCACAGAGTTCCCGTGTTTTTTCTGGCCCCCACAAAGTCCAGATATAAATCCGATCGAGAACGTGTGGCAAGTCCTCAAGACTTTGTGAAAAAAAAAAAAAACATTTAAAAAAAAAAAAGCATTCCGCATCAGTACTGTCGCAGATCTGCGCTGTGCACTCACCACTTGCTGGAATCTGACTGATGTCTACCTCCACTCCCTGTACGACTCACAATCGAGACGCTGTCAACATGTTCTGAGTCGGAAGGGCCAGATTACCAAGTACTAGCAAGTTAAGTCCAGCCTAAAGGTAAGAATAATAAGTCAGCGCCGGAAGTGCTGAAAGCGGACAGACTTTTGTCCTATGAGTGTACCTACGCTTTACTTGTTTATTGTTTTCTTTGTATTTTATGTCTGGTACAACATTTTCTACTTAATTTGCTTTCTTCTCATTTGTTGAAAGCGCTGAGAGTTCGCTGGATTTTCTGGGTGTTTAATGGTGAACATGTCAGAGAATCAAAAAGGTACATACCCACTTAATGCCAAGGGTAGACTGACACAGTCAGCCAGTTCTGCTAATGAGTCCCAAAGTGAGGACAGAAGTCGACACCAGACACACACCAAAATTGGCTGCATACACAATACATCATGACATATACACCTTACCAAATATAACCACTCCCACAGAATGTCCACGAAGCTTACAAAATGCACTGTTGTGTAGACTAGAATACAAACAAAAGCCCTTTAATTCAAACTTCTTACATTGTTACATTTTTACTGCAGCTGGAGAAAAGGACGCAACAACAGCACCGTCGTCAGCCCAGCGATCAATGCCTGGCTCACCAGGGTGACATTGTTCAGGGTGATAACATTCTGTCTACGATTCATTACCATGAGGGAAAACGGTCACCTGAATAGCACACACGGTCGATTGAAATTCGAACGCTATCAAACCTTAAACATTTCTCTAACGGATTTATTATATTTTTTTTCTTTTAAAAAAAAAAAAAAAAACGTGTTTCAGAATCCGCCTGCAATCACCTCACTGTTTTCTTCAAAATGACGTTGGAACTGCTGAAGATCTGTCTCATGGGATAACTGTGACTACAGTGAAAATATAACACGACCCAACGTGGCCTTGTCAGTTACTGAGGCCAAACTTACCCAAAGCTAAGAGACGCAATCCATATGGATATACACACACATACACACACATATATTTCTACAAATAATATATATGCACACACACACGCGCGCGGTGTGTGTGTGTGTGTGTGTGTGTGTGTGTGTGTGTGTGTGTGTGTGTGTGTGTAGATAGATAGATAGATAGATAGATAGATAGATAGATAGATAGATAGATAGATAGATACGTAGCTGATGTGAAGGAAGCAGAGGAAGAAAAGGAAGGGATACGATAAACATTTTGGACATGTACATTGTGTTCACAGGCGTCTTTTCTTTGCCGTGTACAGCCGATGTCAAACCAACCCAGATTCTTCTGTCATGAAGGAGATGATTTTGGAGTCCCGCGAAGATCTCCATCTCCTCGGCAGTTTCCAGACTGACTAAAGAAGCTCCGTGTCTTCGGCACTCCCTCTGGGCATCCACTCGGGAGATATGATCATAATTTGGGAGTACCTTGAAGATGTAGCAATTCCCTCCAGCGTATATCTGTCCAAAAAGAGCAGGAAAAGAAAGGTAGAATACACGCAATAGGCGTGTGGAAAAATGTGCATTTATGGATGCATGGTTGTGTGCATAGGCTACATGTGTGAAAGCAGGGATGGGTGAAAGAGAATAGAGTTACTTTGAGATCACATTTCTTCCTCGCTATGTGCTGCCCGAGTCCTTTCTTTCCCTCCGCCATTGGCGTTCTCTTTGTCTCCCTACAACCATGCCCTCACCCTGCCTCCATTAAACCCTGAACCCCCCCCCCCCACACACACACACACACACACACACACACACACACACACACACACACACACACACACACACACACACACACACAAATTGTCCTGACGTTGCACGCATGTAAACTAATGGAAAGAATTGTCCTAAACAGATTACTTTATTTTTGTAACAAACATCAAATTATCCCTATAAAATCAAGCTGGTTTTCAGAAAGGCAGATCAGCACCAGAACATCTAGTAAAACTCACAACAGATGTTAAACAACAGTTCGCGAGACGAAAAAAAAACATCTTGGCAACGTTCTTTGACATAAGGAAAGCGTACGAACAAATATGGCATAAACGACTTTTATATAAACTTAAAACTATTGGAATAAATGGAACCATGTATAATAATGTCAAAGCTTTCCTTCAAAGTAGAATTATTCAAACAAGAATAGATCTAGTTGCAAAGTGAAACGACTGCAGGCAGAAATCTAAACAAATCTTAAATAAATGTCAGCGAACCGCCCAGAGAAACGTGGACAAACGAGTCTTGTCTTGTCTTGTCTTGTCTTGGGACTCGTTTGTCCACGTTTCTCTGGGCGGTTCGTCA
>JADBJO010002561.1:212500-240000 GCA_016801955.1 Conus betulinus | reverse complement strand
ACCAAGTATTCGAAGTTTGAATGGATTCCAATCAAAGTCTAAATGCTGTAAATATCGGATTTTACAGGGTTTTTTTTTCTACTTCCCAGCCATATTACACTTGACTCACCCAAATTCATACGAAGACCTGAGACCAAGCCAAATCTATATAGATCATCAATACATGTTTCAAGAGACCTACGATCCCCTGCAAGCAGGAACTCTGTATCATCGGCGTGCTGTGACAGTTTGTAGAACACATCATTAATGGTAATTCCTTGGATATCAAGATTTTCCCTGACCATTATTGCTAATATTTCTACACATAAAACACAAACAAGCAGGGCGAAATTGGGTCCCCTTGACTACAACCTCTTT
The DNA here is from genome assembly GCA_016801955.1 of Conus betulinus. Taxonomy (NCBI): domain Eukaryota; kingdom Metazoa; phylum Mollusca; class Gastropoda; order Neogastropoda; family Conidae; genus Conus; species Conus betulinus. The sequence goes on along the minus strand of JADBJO010002561.1, from coordinate 239,643 downwards.
TTACGTTAAACCAGTTTGAGACCTGACCGTTTACGATGACACACGACTAATGTTTTTTTTTTTTTTTTTTTTTTTTTTTTTTTTTTTTTTTTTTTTAATAAAAAGTCCTTATATCCATTTCCATATATCAATTTTAAAACCAAAATCATCTAGTATTTTAAACATGAATACCCAATTTACCGAATCAAAAGCTTTTTCGAAATCTATATCTAATAACAATCCAGGTAAGTTATATTAATCCAAATAAGCAATAGTATCATAATTCAGTCGTAAATTACCACCAATATATCTGTTTTTAATAAACCCTGTTGGTCTTCGTTAACAATGTTTGGTAGTACTGATTTAATCTAATTTGCTACGCATGACGATCCAATGTTATATACGACATTTAAAAGTGAAATGGTCTCCGGGTTTTTTTTTTGTTTGTTTGGTTTTTTTTTTTCTAAGTATTGTCTTGGTTTATCACCTTTGGGAATAGATGTAATGATTCCTTCTTTTTGTACACTGGTCAATTCCTCTTTCCTGAAACTTGCGTTTAAAGCTCTGACAACGAATATACCAATCTTAGTCCAGAAAACCTTAAAAAAAATTCTGTGGTGAGACCATCAGAGCCAGGGCTTTCATTATTACCCATGTTCTTCAGGACATACGTTGCTTCTTCTAAAGTAATCTCTCCCCCGAAATCGTTTCCTTCTGTTTCCTCTAGACAAGGGATTTTATTCACTAATTTATTCCACAATCCTGGACATTGTCTTCTGAATAGAATGACTGGTGAAACGTCTGCACCTTTTGAAGGATATCCTTTTGATTTGTTAAAATGTTACCTTGTTCATCGATGATCTTAGCCATATTCTTACTGACAAAATTTGCGGTCGGCTGGGCTATAAGCAACATTATCTTATCTTATCTTACTGACAAAATGCCCATTTTCTAAATTGCAAAAAACAACTACTAACTTTCTAGGGGATTTGTAGGAACGTCTGCATACAGCCTCATGAAACAGCTCTCAGTTGCAGGGAGGGAAAAAACCAGAGCCCTGAAAGCAATGGCAGGAGCAGCAGAGAAGTGTTCAAGCTGGATCTGGTCAAGGAGGAACAAAAGTGAACTTCATAAGGCTTATTTTTCCTACAGATATCAGATGTCCCAGTGGCTCAGTGGTTAGTGCGCGAGTCATTAAGTGGAAAATGAACATGTCCAGAGGGGCATGGGTTCGAATCCCAGCTGTGGCTCGTCCTAAGATGGGAAAAAAAGGGGCAGCAAAGAGACATCCGGAGTCATGAACCGGGTGTGGCCCAACCCCCCTAAAGTGTCAGGAGATAAGGGCCGAAACACTTGCTTGAAGGGGGCTTCTCTTCTGATGACTCTCTGCTGCCACGCTCTCCACAAGTTTCTTTCTACTGATGCATGGGTAAACCACTGATTTCCATGAATAGGCCGGAGAGTCGTCCGAGAAAGACCGGAGGACACTGGGAAAGACCAGAACCAAGGGCTCTGTGGGCGGGCTCCCCACTTTACCTTCAACATGTGGCTACTAAAAACAAAAAGAAAAGATGCTCCCAGGATTCACCGAAAGGGGCAGAGATGATGAATCCACTGGTGCTCAACCAATCATGACTGCCAATCCCAAACGGACTATGAACATGGACCTAATGGAATATCCATGTGTCTGTGGAAAGCGTTTCGCTACCACCCGTGGCATGAAGATCCACAGAACAAAGATGGGATGTGTGAAGACTCATCTGAATGAGCAGCAGCGCACTGCATCAGCAGCTAAGACGTCGGAAGACCAGGGCCAGGATTTAAACCACAGTGTCAAGGACATCCACGCTGTTGCTTCGGATGAGGAATTTGCACAGGTCCTCGATGCCAGGCGCCTGAAACTCAACCTGCCACGAGCAAACGAGACTGAAGACTAGGAGAAACTGGATGCAAAAATCATTCAGAGACTCGATGCACTGATAGGGAAAAGCACCCTGGAACACAAACTAGCCACATATGGGGACATTGTGTATGCCACATGTAGAGACGCCTATGGAGTAAAACTACCCAAAGAGAAAACACCTCCAAAGAAATCCAGACGCCAAGAAGAGATGGACAAAACCAGGGTCCAAAAGAAAAACCTCAAGAAGCAAATGAAGACCGCACTGCCAGCTGAAAAACAAGGCTTGGAAAAACTCTGGAAAGACCTGAAAGCAAAACACAGCGCCCTCAGCAAAGCGCAATTGGCGAGGAAGAGGAAGACCAAAAAGAAAAAGACCCAAGATCGCTTCTTCAGAGACCCCTTCCAGTTTGCCAGAACACTGTTTGAGCAGCCGAAATCTGAGACCCTAAGTGTGGACAAAAGAGTCCTTAAGCAGCATCTAAGGAAAACATATACTCTGACTCATAGAGCAAAGCACCACTCGACATTCAAGATCTGGTAAGGCCAACCAAACCTGAGGAACAGTTCAATGACAAGCCACCAATATTGGTGGAAATCAAAAAGGTGGTCGACAAAGCCAGAGCCAAATCATCACCAGGGTCAAACCAGCTGTACAAGAAATGTCCCATAGACTGCTGCGATCAGCTCGGAGAAACCAGAAGATCAGCGGCCATTGGGACTGCAGATGGTGTGTACATCCCCAAAGAGCAAAACTCAAGTGACATTAGCCAGTTCAGGCCAATATCACTACTGAACGTCGAAGGGAAAATCTCTCTCTGTCATGGTAGCAAGGCTGACCAAGTGCCATGGAAAACAAGTACTTGGATGTGTCAGTCCAGAAAGGTGGCGTCCCAGGCGTGGCTGGCTGTGTAGAACATGTCACAATGATCTGGGACGCAGTCCAAAGAGCAAAAACAGAAAAGAGAGACCTGGACGTAGTGTGGTTTTATCTGGCAAACGCATATGGATCTGTACCCCATGAGATGATACAGCTGGCTCTTTAGATTACCATGTGACAAAGAACATCTGCGACATGCTAACGACGTACTTCAATGGCTTCTCAATGCGGTTCGCCACCAAGCAGTACACAACAAATTGGATCAACTTGAAAGTGGGCATTGCAATGGGCTGTGCAATTTCCCCAATATTGTTCGTGTTGGCAATGGAAATCATCTTGAAAGCAGCAACAAGCAACGCAAGACAAGACAAGCAGACCTTGGCGACGGATACAAGACACCCCATCTCAAAGCCTTCATGGATGACATTACAGTGATTTTATTCAGAGACGACGAGACACGTCATATTCTGAGAGGCTGGACAACATAGTTGCTTCACCCAGAATGAAGTTCAAGCCAAAAACATCACGAGTCTCTCATTGAGGAGAGGAAAACTGGCCAAATCTGTGGTCTTCAGTGTTGCCAGCCAGGCCATTCCAACAGTCACAGAAGAGCCAGTCAAGAGCCTTGGAACATGGTATGATGATACTTTGAAAGACACACAAAGAGCAAAAGAAAAACAAAACAGATGTCGGAAGAAGGCTTGGAGACCATTGACAGTGGGGGATCCCTGCCAAATACAAGGTCTGGTGTCTGCAGTTCATGCTGAAACCAAAGCTCCTATGGCCTCTGATGATATACGACATCTGCACCAGCATAGTGGAGGCAATGGAAGCCAAAATCAATAAGTTCACAAAGAAATGGCTTGGCGTCCCACCCTGTCTCACTGACATAGCGCTGAACTGTCGCCAAGCAAAGTGAAACTACCTTTGAAATCCATCCTGGAGGAATACAAAGCAGGAAAGGTCAGACTTCGAAGCATCCTGGAGGACTCAGGAGACAAGGTGGTAGAAGCAATCAAGTCCCAGTTGAAGACAGGCAGAAAATGAAAAGTTCAAGAGGCAATGGATTCTGTAAAAGAAAGTCTCAAGATCAGAGAAATAACAGGACACACACAGACCAACAGGCAAGGACTGGGAATCACCAAAACTGAATGGTGGTCAAAGGCGAAAGGAAAAGCCAAAAGAGACATGATGATTCAGTAGATGAGAAAAGAAGAAGACAAAAACATCTTCCAAAAAGGAGTCCAGCAGAGCCAGTAAGGGCAATGGACAACGTGTGGGAGAATGCACTCCAAAGACGTCTCACTTGGAATGACATTTGGCACATGGCCTCTCTCAGGATCAGCTTCATTCTCAGATCTGTATATGACCTTCTGCCCTCAAATGCAAACCTGGTGAAGTGGGGAAAACAGACGATCCTGCATGCCCCCTCTGCCATGAAAAACAAACAGTGGAGCATGTCCTAAGCTCATGTAAAGTAGCCCTGGCTCAAGGAAGGTACACATGGAGGCACAACCAGTGCTCAAAGAGATTGTACAAGCAGTCTGGGCTAGTACCAACACCACAAAAGGGAAAATCAGGACTCCAAAAGCACCCGCAACATTCGTCAAGGCAGGAGGTAGCAAATCGTGGCCAAGAACAACAACAGTGCCACTCGGAACATGTAGGCAGAGTCTGCTGGATGGGGCAGATGACTGGGAGTGCACTGCAGACCTCCCAGAATGGAAGAGTCACCCAGAGGTCATTAGCAAGAGTGGCATGAGACCAGACATAGTAGTATGCTCTCAGTCAACCAAGCAGCTGATCATGATCGAGCTTACGGTGCCATATGAGAACAGAATGGAGGCAGCTCAAATCTACAAGACCGAAAAGTCTTCTGATCTGGCAAACAACCTGAGGAGAGAGAAGGCTATCAGGCCAAAGTCCTCACTGCAGAGAAATGGGTGCTAGGGTCACAGGTGACCAGTGCACTGGCGGGATCCAGAACTGTCGCTCTTTCGGAGGCAAAATAGAGTCTTCTCCCCTGGCATCTATTCATGTCTCATCCGCCAATTTTTCAGGATAGATTGAAGCCCGTGATCTTGATGACCAGTTAACTGACCTTATTCTGGGTGATATTCCTGGCGTGTTGACTGTGTGTAGTGGTCTTGGTGGATCTTTTGTCCCTTGTACTGTTAGTAGGAGGTTACAGGAAAAGAGAGAAGGAAGATCCAAAACCCTTCATGCCCTGTGTGGTGGTCTTGGTGGATCTCTTGCCCCTGTACTGTTAGTAGGAGGTTACAGGAAAAGAGAAAAGGAAGATCCAAAACCTTCATGTCCGTATCATTCCCCAAGTTGACATTGCACCTGAGAGACTGGCGCTATTGCAAAAAGAAGATGGCACACCTCATTTGCTTCGAAAAGTGACTGCGAATTTATCTGATCGTCGTATGAGAGTGTATGTTCTACAGAGAATGGTGTACTGCATCGTTTGTTGCCAGAGCAAGGTGCATTTGTGAAGCAAGTTGTAGTTTCCTTGCCACTTGGCGACACTGTCTTGCAGACTGCTCATGTTTCCATGTTTTCAGTTCATTGTGGTGCAAAACGTACCCCACGAGTTTCACCATCTGTTCTTCGGCCTGAAGTGAGTGTGCATGAGTCCTGTCATTGTCAGTCTTGTGACACTTGCCAAAAAAAACAATACCGACGGGTCGAGTCCCTTGCTCCCCTTTACAGCGCGTGCCGATCATTGTGGAACCGTTCAGTCACATTGCCATTGATCTCACTGGTCCCTTCCGCCCATCACACTCTGAACTTTTGTGACGTCCTAACAGTCGTTGGCGTAGTCACTCGTTACCTAGAGCCATTGCCTCTGAAAACGATCGTTACCCTGACAGTGACAGAGGCACCCTTTTTTTTTAAGGTGTACCGGATGAAATCCTGTTTGACTGTAGGTCACAGTTCGTGTCTGACCTGATGAATGAAATGTTTCGATTGTGTTCCATTTCCTCTTGTACACGACACCGCATTATCCTCAGTCCAATGGTCTGGTTGAGAAATTCAATGGTGCTCACGAAACCGTGCTGATAAAGTGAGTATGGAACGACCACCCGCACAATGCTTTGCCTATCGGGAATGGTCATCAGGAAAAAAAACGATTTTCCACTTTTGAAATATTTTTGGACGCTCCCCCAAACGTCCCATTAGCATTAGGGCTAAAGCTTGGTCTGGATTCGATGTAACACGGGCAAAAATGCCTTTGATTATGTTTTCTTCTGTGCAAAAAATCAGAGTCGAGATACTTGTCGTATTGCTCAGGAAAACACCTATAATAGTGCTACCCCTCACAAGGATTATGCGGACTATCGTGCAAAAATGCGTTCGTTCTCTGTGGGGGCAATCATGTTTTAGTGCTTCTCACAGATGACAAAAATAAACTGCATGTCATGTGGAAAAATCTGTACCCTGTCGTTGAAAAATGTTCAAATGTCAAATACAGAATTGATATGGGCATCACTTCCAAAGTTTTTAATGTCATGTTTTAACTGTCCCATGAACGTTCACGTATTGCAGTCAAGAAAAGAAATGTTCATGTTGATTCTGTTCCTGATGTTCATGTCTGCTGCTGTGGGTGTTGACATATCTGATGTTTTGCCAGCGAGTTGTGTCACATCTTCCACCAAGTCTGCTTTGTGTGTTCAAATGATCGATTTCGTGTGTATCAAGTGATGTACCTGCTGTTCATAATTTTCAGTGGGCGTTTGTACGGGTGGTGGTGTTGATGATGTTGTACTGCCTACCTTGTCAGTTTGGGATGAAACATTTGAAGATGTGAAAATTAATGACAGTCTCACAACCCCCCTCAAGTTACTTTACAAAAAATATAAGAGGATTTCCAACATATTCTCACAAATAAACCAGGCTTTACTTTGGGTGCTGAACCACACATGACACAGTTAATACAGATACTCCTGTGGGTGTCAAACCGTATCCACTCCCATTTGCAAAAAAAAAAAAAAGTTATTGAGAAACAAGCACAAGTGATGTTCGATCTTGGAGTTATTGTGCATTCTTCTTCATCGTATTCTGCTCGCGTTGTTTCGGTTTCTAAAATAGATGGCTCAGTTCTGTTTTATGTCGATTACGGAGCACTAAACAGCCACAGTTTTTTTTTTTTATTTTGAGCTGCACCTGATGTGGAAGATCTTCTCGTGTCAGTTGTCTCATGCTCGCTATTTGGTAAAAATCGACCTCACTAAAGGTTACTGGCAAATTCCTATTGATGAGGAAGGCAAAATCGAAAAGGCCTTTCAGACCCCACTTGGTCTGTTACAATTCGTTCGTATGCCTTTTGACTACAGAATGTTCCTGCAGCTTTTGCGAGAATAAGAGAATAACGAGAATGCTGAGGTTGCATGAGTTTTCTGCAATTTTTTTTTCCCCATGATTTTCTGTTGGCATTGCTAATATAGGATTCGCTGCTTTCTGCTTGCGTGAAGTTTTCTTGCGTCTTCGAACTTTTCGTCTCACAACGCGACCATCCAAAATCATGGCCAGATTCTAGGAGCTGGTGTTTCCGTTCAGTCGGTTCCATTCGTCCAGAGAGCGAGAGAAACCTGAAAAGATTTTGTCGGTCAAAATCTCTTGTTAAAAAAAGCAGGTTCGATCACTCTTGGGCTTGCTTTCGTATTACAGACGTTGTGTGCCCAACTTTGCGACTTTGACTGCTCCTTTAACTGATCTCACTTAAGGACAAAAACGAAGTTCAGTGACTTGGACACCGACAGTCAAACAGCCTTAGAGACAGCACAGAAACGTTTGACTAGTTTTTCGGTTTTGTTGTTGTCTGACCTGAGCACAGATGTCGTTCACTGATGCAAGTTCCTCTGGAATGGGAGCTGTGCTGCTGCAGTCCCATGATGATTTCTTGCATCCAGTACAGCTTGCAACAACTTCACTGCATCCCGGGAAAGGTCCCCCACAGCTGAGAGAGAATGCTTGGAGATTCTTCGGGCCTTCTCAAAGCTTGAACGATTTCTGTCAGGACGATCTTTCACCCTTCAGACAGATCACAGGCCTCGGACATTTTCAAAGGCAGCACAGACAAAAACCAGTCGTGTGTTGACCTGGTCTCACGCCATCCAGAAGCACTCATTTGTGGGTGAGGCAATTTCTGGTTCTGTCAACGTTTGGCTTACCTTCTGTCTAGAGAATAGATGAAAGAAGGGGGAAGCAAAAAAATAAAAAAAAAATAATAAAATAAAAAATAAATAAAAATAAAAACCCAGATTCCTGTTTATCGCATGTGTATCACTAACTGATGCTACGTTACTGCAGTTTTGTTTGTATGATTACAGAAATACTTTTTCCTCTGTGATTTGATTATGATGCGTAAGTATGATCGTCGCGTTTGTATTTCTCAATGTCTGAATGTCTGATTTGATTGAAAAATGAATATTTTGATGTCCATGTATATTGTGATGCGTTATGAATTTCTTTTTACCGAGGGGACCATGATGATGGATTTGGCTCTTAGTTGTAAGATAGTTTTTGCATCTTTTCAGGACAAAAAAAATATATATTTCCGTTAAAACTTTGATTGAAAAGTATATATATATATATATATATATATATATAATGCTGAACAATTAAGTAGTGGGGAAAAAACAAGTGCAGGTTGACAATTCTTCCATCATTATAGTAATGATTTGGCAAAGATTAGAAATTGAGAGGGAAAAAAAATTGAAGATGAAATAAATGGGAAAATGTAAATCATAAATATGAAAACCCCTTCACTAGCTGCATGAAGAAACTATCGCAATCCCTCCCGAAGACAGATCTATGTGTGTCGCCTGCTCCGATCCCTCCCGAAGACAGATCTATATGTGTCGCCTGCTCAGAGGCCTTTCCTCCCGAAGACAGATCTATATGTGTCGCCTGCTCCGATTTCTCCCAAAGACAGATCTATATGTGTCGCCTGCTCCGAGGCCTTTCGTCCGCTGGATCGGACTCATCAGGGAGACGCAGCTGATTGTGTCTGTGCTGTTGGCGTCAGATAGAGACACACCACACTCCATAATTCTGTGGTGTTCCGACCGCCAAGGGTTCGAAAAAGAATGCAAAAGCACCCCCAAAGCAGCCAGCGAAAGGTAATAGAATTAAACAAAACGAAACTTTGGAGAGGAAAAAAGTTGTTGAAAACTAAAAACATTACGCAAACAGTATAAAATGTAAGGGACAATCTTTGAGCCTATGCTTGAGGATCCATTTAGGGATGCAAGGGAGATCAAAAGATACGGAACAGTCTGAGTGGTCAGCTCTGCTGTTCAATAACCCAAGCATATATATATATATGTATATATATATATATTTGATTTATAGACTTTGAACTTTGGTGTACATTTATTTGATTTATGAACTTTGAACCTTGCTGTTTCTTGACTTAGGGGTTAGGGCCTAGGGAGGTTTTAAAAATCTTTAAAGAGTCCGTGTTACGCAGAGAAGAAGGCAGACCATCCCACAGAGCAGGTGCCTGGTAAGATAAAGATCACTGGCCTGAAGTTTTCGGGCGAGCAGAGGGAAGCCGAAGCAGACGAGCATCAGTGAGATAGAAATGTGCTGGACACGGAATGCTACGAGTTCGTGAGTATGTGTTACCATGTTTTGTGATATAATGTTTTGTGGGTTTTTTTTTTTTTTTTCAAATAACAAAAAATTGAATGTTCCAAATCTAACGGTAGGACTTTGGGATTCTTTCCAGAACACCTCAGCGCCAGAACATTCCACTGAGCCCTCATCCCGCAGTGTGATTCCCGCTGGTGGATCTTTTATACTGGAAACGAAATTCCTATGTAACCCTTTATTGTGCGAACAGAGAGAACATAAAATGCAATACTTTATGTGCTGTACATTAAAGAATGAAAGCTAATGGAACATAATGAAATGTATTCATGTGGAAAATTGAAATGAAAATTGGTATTAAAAAACGTATATAGCATTTCGTTTGATGTGTATTGTTAGTGTGAAATGTTTTGTTGTGTTTTGGTAAAGGAGACACAAAAAAGTGGATCCTTTTTTTCTCAGTCTCACCTTTGAACGAATGGAGTGGATGCGTGCGTATGTTGTAAACATGCTGTGTTTCTGGTTGAGGGAATCTAAATGCGATATCACACACACACACACACACACACACACACACACACACGCACGCACGCACGCACGCACATACATGCATGCATGCATGCAGGCACGCACACATACACACGGGCATACATGCATTCATGCACACACAAATGCGCACGTGTACTGCATACGCTGGCACACACACACACACACACACACACGCGCGCGCGCGCGCGCGCGCGCGCGCGCAGAGAGAGAGAGAGAGAGAGACTCTCTCTCTCTCTCTCTCTCTCTCTCTCTCTCTCTCACACACACACACACACACACACACACACACACACACACACAGATGGGTTTGCTCTTCCCACCCATGTACACACACATATACAGACTCGCATGTACACTCACCACAAGCACATATAATCATAATAATAACGTAGATAATATTAGGCAGGTACCCAAGGTCCGGCCGGTGCGTTGGACAAATGCGAAGGTCAGACATCTGCTAAGTCATTACTATGAGACCTTTTTAAAGAATCACATTTCTGTCATTAATTCATTAGTCCCTCAGCTTTAAATCGGGCGCAGTGTGGTCTCGGAACTTAGTAGATGTGGTGTAGCGTATATGGACTAGTCCACACTCAGTGACACCTGCTTGATGAAACTGAAACTGAAACTGAACTGTACCTTCCCTGGTCCACACAGGTCAGAGGTGTAGGGACAGCGGGCCTCATCTTCAAGCTCTGCACATTGAGGTGTAAGATCACAGGGAAAGTGTTCCAACAGGCCAGGCCACACTGATTCTGAACAGTTCCATGTATCACCTGGCAATCGACGAGGTTTCAAGTTTTCTTTGTGAAAAGAAAAGTAAAATTGAAATTGATAGCACGGTGAATACATGTGATCACTAACGTGTACAGTTTCAGAAAAATATAGAGACATGTGAATTTCTTTCCTGACTGCAGGATCAAAATCGTCCGGGAACATAAATAAAGGGGGCTTATGACGAATGTAAGAATGAAGCTCTACGAGATATTCCTGCCTGTTGTCACACTGACCAAGACATATATATATCTCCCCATGAGCTTTCCACTTGATAGTGGTCAAGAAGATGATGTGGCCACGCTGCCGGTCAGGGTGACACAACTTCTAAATGTGGTTTGGCAGGCAGCGAGTCCATCTAGGCCTGGAGTTTGTATGTATCCTGCAAAACAAATAAACCCTTCATCAACACACACACACACACACACACACACACACACACACATTTACACTCTGAGACCACACACACACACACATGCGCGCGCGCGCGCATACACACACACACACACACACACACACAGAAATCACCCCACCCATATGAAAAAAAAAAAATTCAATGGAATATTTTAAAAGTTATTCTAGATCATTCAGAGGGAGATGATGTCATACTAGCAGCAAATACTGTTGTCAATGATATTATCTGATGCAGGTCAACCTGTGTCGTTGCACGTTCTCTGACATCTTGCATTAAAAGCAATAAAAACATCGCTCTTGGCCAAAGTTAAATCAGAACACAACTTTAGTACCACAGGCTGTTTTATTAAAGTAAATTTCCAGTTTGAGCAATATCTGTCGGCTTTACATTAAAAATGTTCAAGTGTTTTGTTGAAATACAGATCACACGTATCAAAACAGTCAAATTACATCTATCATATCAAAGGGGCAAAAAGTTCAGCTATAAAATAAAACAATCGTTTACACTGAACCAGAATCAGAAACGTACGTACAGCAACCCTTTGGTCGCCTTTACACACGCCATTCAAGATGAACAGTTTCAAAGCGGAGCGCATGTTTAGTTGCAATTTCCCAAAATTATTCACATTTTTACTTTGAGAACGCCGGTTAATGTTGACAGAATGACTATCGTGTTGTGCTTCAAATATAGCAAAGTTCTGCGAAACATTGGAAGTTCTACTACTTAAATCACCATTTAGAATTACGTATACGTCATTCATTAACTAAAGGTCATTCTTGTAGTAAACTAACATTATGGGTATGAAACAAAGAACTTTCTGGTGGAATATACCAACATAGATACAAAATATCCTTTTCTGTTTCAAACAACATTTTGGATCAAATTAGGACAATTGTCTTCAATTGATTTAACATATATGGGATGAACTCATTTTTTTTATTATGCAAACTGCAACCCCTAGCCGTCTTCATAGTTTTGAAAATGTAATTGTTGATACAGAAAAATACTTGATACCCGGGAAAGAAATCATCACGACAGTCTTCAATGAATGTTTCAATGAAATAGACAAATTCAAATTGATTAAAGAAATGAACTAAATCTAGACATAAAGCCATTCACATTAACATTAGAAAGGAAAGGGATTTATATGCAATTTAACACAAAGTATTTTTTTGTGTGCTCACACGTGCATGACTAACATACCGAACACCGCTCACATGTGACACTGTCACTGGAGACCGAAAAGTCAAACGGTTCTAGTCACCGGGGTTCCCGTTTTCAGAATCGTTTCAATGCAGGATATACTTGATTAAATAGCCCGCCGTCTAGCTATCTTGACTCTGTCAAGCTGCCATCTTCATAAGGAAAAACTTTCTACCTTCAATACTTTGATGATCAAAAATCATTGAAGCTTTTTCTCCTGGTCTTGTCTTTTCCAGATAGGAAGAGAACCCACGTCTGATTTCTCTAACTCAGAGACCACGTCTGATTTCTCTAACTCAGAGGAATAATCCTCCTGAACAAAGACATTGCTGCCTTTCAGTTGCACTTTGACCTTCAGAGTACTCACTTTGTAGAAAGAGCAGCAGGCAATGATGGGGCAGCTGGGTTTCAAATTCAGCCTGTGAACACGGTCAAATTCAGCCTGTGAACACGGTCAAATTCAGCCTGTGAACACGGTCAAATTCAACCTCACGGGTAATGTTCAAGTCATCGGTAATCAAGTCAAGTACCTCACCCTCAGGCTGTTTACTGTATTCACTGTTATGCCCGGGAATACTATAAGAATTCGATTGTTCCGCTTAGAGCAACATTCCAAATCATTGGTTTTTCTTTAAAGTTGTTCCCCCACAGCGAAGAGATCAGAATTTTCCTTTGACAGCTGCATGTTTTCCATTCTCAAACACCCCCCTCCTCACGCAGATCATTAAGCCCGCTATATAGTGTGGCAGACTGGTCCCGAAATGTCTGTTAAGCTTTCGTCCAAGGCATCAAACTTACAGTCCAACTTGTTCATGACGTCAGTCATCGTTGGCTGTTGAGGAGGAGGTGTGAAGTCGTCTGCCTGCTGCCCGGGGAAGCGCCGGTCCTTTGTGCTGATCCTGCGTCCTGCAGTGGCGCTCTGACTGTTTACTCTCAGCTGCCGAAGGCTGTTGGGTCCAGGGGTCTGTTCGACGTCTCCCCGCCATAAAAGCAAACTGCCACAGAACATCAGCTTGAGAAGTAAGCCTAAGGTGACACTGGCAGCTTTGGTTCATAGTGTCTAGGTGGCAGTCTTTTTTCGAGCCCTCTTCTATGTGAATGCAATAAAGTATGGCAAAAAGGAGTCACATGACGCCCTGAAGACAAAAGTGGCTAAAAGCATGGTACCCAGGTCGACTTGATGACAGACGGACAAGTTGTAACTCTGCACCAGTCTTGCACAATCGGCAAAAAAACAATGGGACAATGTAAACACTGACCCACACTCTTCAGGTGGCAGTTCACGCCTCCCACTGTGTAACCAGAGAGAGAGAGAGAGAGAGAGAGAGAGAGAGAGAGAGAGAGAGAGAGAGAGAGAGAGAGAGAGAGAGAGAGAGAGTAAAAACTGCCACTGACATTTTTCTATTGTCCATTCACCACTTGAGTCCCATAGACAAAGGAGAAAACACTCGTATTCACCATACACAAAGCTGAAATTTTCATATGAACACACGCTTACTTAAACAAACATCTCCACAGTTCTTTCTCTCCCCACTCCGTCCCCTTCACTCTCCCACTCCCCTTTGCCTCTCCCCTTAGCCCTTCCCTCACACACACACACACACACACACACACACTGGATCATGGTGAAATCAACTGGTGCTATGTGCAATGATCGTTTTTTTCTCACACATGCATGGCTTCTGCTATATATTTAGCCAGATACTTTATAACACGTTCATTAGGATTAGATAACAACATAGCAACACTTGAGCTGTTTGGGGGGTATAAATAAGAATTGAACACACAGCATCCTTTACGTTCGTCAACATAAGTAGTACAATGAAAGAAAGTGTTCGGTTTCACATTCGCTTCCACAAAATGGGCAGATCACTTCATCTGTACTTTCGTGATTTAAAAACAATTGCTTACACTTTTCAGACCACTAACCCTCGATCTGAATGTAACGACACTATCTCACTGCCATCTATTTGTAACCAACATAAGGAACGTTTCTGCGTGGAAAAGGCTTTTAAAAGAACAGAAATAGCTACATTTATCGTTACCTGTTATTTCTGCATAAAAGTTTTACTTAAAACAGGAGATGAGTCTTTCTTTGAATTTCACCATAAAACCGTATTCATAACCACACCCTTGAGTCAGCCAAACAACCCTTGAGTCAGCCAAACAATACCAAAACCACTTTCAGTACGAGTCTTACCGGAGAGAGAGAGAGAGAGAGAGAGAGAGAGAGAGAGAGAGAGAGAGAGAGAGAGAGAGCGACTCAACTCAAAGAGAGAGAGAGAGAGAGAGAGAGAGAGAGAGAGAGAGAGAGAGAGTTTTTTAATAGGAAAGCTGGCTGTTGACATTGAAATGCAACTTTTGCACCAGGTAATGTAGTAGTTTCATGTTTTGTCTAAACGATAGTCATTTACTTTCTTCTTCAAATAATTAATCCTAAAAAAAAATAACTCACCAGCAGATGAAGACACATCAATACGTTGCATTTCCACATGCTGCCTCTCAGTGCGGTTAACGGCAGAAAAGGACAAGGACACAGACACATTGTCAGTGGTACAATGCACCTTGCACCGATAAACTCTGTATCCTGGGACAGGGTTTTCGTTCACCTTGACAATCACAGTGTCTGTCATGCTATATTGCACCGGGATCGATACCAAATGTACGCACTTTATTAAAATAGAATTGTGTGTTAAGCTGCTGAAATATTCTGATAAGTAAAAACTCGACATTTCCAATGCATTCGTGAAATTGAAAACGTACGACTTGATGAGACTGTGCATGGAGTACGAATTGACACTTCCAGTTGTGGACCCCGAGTAAGCTTTGAGCATGGAGATGACCAGTTGACCCTTCAATAGTAAATTCTTTCACTGCTGGGTTGTCCAAACATCCAGTCAAACCAGAGATACCCATGGACACATTCTGTGTCTTGGTGCTACCGGTTCTAAATGTGTCTGCAGTGGTCTGCTGTGTCAGTGCATTGAGGGTGGTTCTCCGAGCTGTAACAGAGTTCAAACTGTGAGAGTTTGGTCCCTTTTCTGTTACCTTTTGTAACCTGTCTGTAAGTTTTGTTATGTTCATGACGTCAGTGTTTTTATGTAGTAAATATGTTGGCATGCTGTTGTTTGTTACAAGGGTCCTGTCTGACTGGAAGTCAATTGCCGCCATATTGATGATGATATTGCAAAGTGTACAGATTACTAGACTGGTATCCATAAAGCCTGTATTTCCAACCAGTGAATAACAAAATGTATTTAAGGCTGGTATTCAGAAGGTTCACAGCACTCTGTCACTTATCCAAAGGCAAAAAGACTCATGCAAGGTCTTGTCCAAGTTGTTAAGACACAAAGAGATGGATCCTTTATGTAAATGACCTTAGTAAAGCACAGAAGGAAACAAAAAGACAACATTGCGAAAAGGAAACTATAAGAGGTAACTGCTCTCTGATTCCCAAAATGCATTCTGAACACTTCCAGATATTCCAAGGACTGTGCACTACTGATACAAGCAAACAGATTAACTAACAAACAAATCATCTCCAAAGATTCAATACAGAATGTTGCATTTTCAACAGCAAAAGTGCAGATCTCAGGTCCCATGCTGGTTCACACTCATGTCATTTCAGCCTTTTTTATCAGCAGACTATAAGCAACTGTTACATGGATACTGGGAGTTCATGTACTATCTACTGCAAACCCACTTTCTGGAATAGTGTTGTAGTAATGGTTCTCTCTCTCTCTCTCTCTCTCTCTCTCTCTCTCTCTCTCTCTCTCTCTCTCTCTCTCTCTCTCTCTCTGCCGTAGCTTTTTGCGCTAGTTTAATAGTTGTATATCTGCAGTTATGATATATCATTAACGTAAACTAATATGTTTACCCTTGTGAAATAATATGATTGCCCCCCCCTCCCCCCTCACTCCTCCCCCCGTCTCTCTCTCTCTCTCTCTCTCTCTCTCTCTCTCTCTCTCTCGCTCTCTCTCTCTCTCTCTCTCTCTCTCTCTCTCTCTCTGTCTCTCATGATGATGATAGGAGGGGGTGGTTCGTGATCATCTGCAAGGCATTATTAAGTGGCTGCTCTGCCAAATATTGTTTGCTCTTGCTGTTTATCTCTACCTTCATGCTCGAAATGAATTTGAAGCATTTTTTGTTTGCTCTCAGCTGTCAAATAACAAATATGGAGCCGTTTGGCTGTGTATTGTGTACACTGAATATTGGTATGCAACTTGGCTATTTCTGTACAGAGTTACAGAGCCCAAATCACTCCCTTTCTATACAGATTGTTTTATCTTCAACATGAGCGCGAAAACATTCCGAACTTTGCCTCCATTGCTACTGTTTATCACACACCTTCCTAGCATTACTCTATACTCATGCTGAACTTTGCATCAGTTCCACTCACGTCCATGTGTATTTAGCATTCCTTAGTATAAAAAGACACGATGCTGGATTTGAAGCGGGTGAAGGACATACACCGGTCCCCGTTCACTGAACTCTGTGGCAGGCAGGACAACAGGTCAACACCGGACTTCAACAGTCTTCTCCCTGTGTGTAGTGTAGTCAACGCGCAGTCTGTGATGCCGGTAGAGCGCACAATTTGTACACCCACGTGAAAGGGTTCCTAGACTACTTCCCGCAAAAGAGAACTCTCTTCACTCAGCGAAACATTTTCTATGCTAAATGGACCCCTTTCACTGGCAAAATCAACCACTTTATACATGTCTTACATGATTCTGTAAATATAACGTCTGCATATACATCACCTGGTAAACAAACGTCACATGGAGCATAAACGTTCAAAGTAATATCCACTTATGTAGATCAGCTTAATCAACAAATCGGGATCAATATAGTATCGTAACCCAGGCAAGACGGTGAAAAGGGAAACAACTCTTGCTGGACGATCAGGCAAAATATGTAAGCTCTTCTCGGGCTTTGTGCTGGCTGTAAAGATTAAGATACGTCGCATACATTTCTACTCATTTCCGGCAATAGACTGATTTCCCTTAAGGGTTACAGGAGAACACTTCCCGACAGAGATCAACGGAATGACTGCATCTTAGGCTCCGACAACATACGTTAACCATCCATACTCCTTTAACTAATCAATGCGTACGCAAATATGGTGTCAGAAGTGGGATGTAACAAACACATGCCTACGGATCAAACGTAAGTCCCGATCGAACGACTGACTTTTTTTTTTTTTTTTTTTTTATTTCAACCAAAGGTAGCATTGCGGCTGCCGCCTACACATTACGATACGGCCACAGGGCTTCGTAGTAAACTACAGATTTCGATTTTTTTTTCATTGCCACACGCACCGCGTCAACGGCATAGAAAAATATATATCAGACCCCTCTTTCGTCTCTGAAAGCAGTTGGAGGACTGGTAAATTAGGCTTACAAAATAAATCAGTGCATGGAAAATCCAGCATGGCTTCATCACGAGCCAATCCAACAATGAACTGGGATGCCACAAACTTACAAGAAGAATGGCGTAACTTCCAGCAACATGCAAACCTCATGTGTCAAGGTCCATTGAAAAAAACTGGAGCAGAGGCGAGAGCTGGTTACCTCCTAATTTGGGTTGGTCAAAAAGGCCGAGATATTTTTTACTCCTGGGGACTCACTGACACAGATTCAAGGAATGTTCAAATACTGATTCAGAAATTCAAAGAGCACACAGAACCAAAAACAATTAGAGTATTTGCTAGATACGTATTTCACGAAAGAATGCAAAAATCAAATGAAACCTTCACTGAGTTTGTCACAGAATTATGCAACTTAGTTCAAACTTGTGGCTACCAAGTAGATCTAAAAAATGAAATGGTTCGTGATCGCATTGTTGTAGGTGTTGCATCACAAGAAATAAGAGAAAAACTCCTGACAGAAGGGGATAAACTCACAATGGAAACAGCAATAGACATTGGTATTGCACATGAAACAACACAAGAACGACAAAAATCAATGGCGACAACAAATCCACAGCAAGTAGATGCTGTGAAAACAAAAAAATAATTACAAACAGCGCCAAACGTTTGGATTCCCTGAAAACATTGTCATATGCAGAAACTGTGGCGGAAAACATAAGCCAAAACAATGTCCAGCTTTTGGTACTACATGCAGTTACTACCACAAACAAAATCACTGGGCCAAAGATTGCTAAAGCCAATACAGATCACAGAAGAATGGCCGGGAGTTACACTCCATTGAAGAGGATGACAGTAAACCTGAGTTTTATGTCAACACTATCAACAAATGCAAAGAAATTCCCATTACTTTAAGTGCTGACATTGAACTTGAAACCGGAAATATAAAATTCAAAATTGACACGGGAGCCCAAGTGAATGTTATCCCATCATCAGTATTTGAAAAACTATCACGTCACCTAGCAATAACACCCTGTAAGAAAAACTGATCAGTTACACTGGTCACCTCTGAAAATTGATGGCTGTGTAAAACTCAAAGCAAGTTACAAAGATAACACTTACCGAGGATTTTTTTTTACATTGCCAATACAATTTCTCAACCAGTCCTAGGACTACAGGCATCAGTGCAACTACAACTGATCAAGAATGTCGTGTCTGTGAAGTCCTCACCAATGACAAAAGACGAAGTCATCAAAGAGCACAGCACAGTTTTCACTGGATTAGGAGAACTTGAAGGTGAAATCAACATACACCTCAAAAGAAGACGCTGTCCCAGTTGTTCATCTACCCCGTCGTGTACCAAACGCACTTGAATCAAGACTCAAAAAAAGAGCTCTCCAAAATGGGAAAAACTGGAGTGATAACCAAAGTCACCAAACCAACCAATTGTAATTGTAGAAAAAACAAACGGAAAACTTTTGCATTTTTTGGATCCAAAGGACCTGAATAAAGCTACAAAAAGACCATATTACCCATTAACAACACTGGAAGATGCTCTTACAAAACTAACAGGTGCAAAATATATTTCTCAAAACTGGATGCCCAGTCTGGTTACTGGCAGCTGAAACTGAATGAAAAGTCATCCGATCTGACCACATTCAACAACCCGTTTGACAGATATCGTTTCAAACGTCTACCATTTGGCGTCATATGTGCACAAGATGCGTTTCAACGGAAAATGGACAAGACATTTGAAGGCATTCCCTGTGTCACTCCACTCATTGATGATGCCATCATCAGTGGAAGAACAGCTGAAGAACACAATGAAAACCTGAGAGCAGCCTTACTTCGAGCTGAAGAAAAGAATCTGAAGCTGAATTCAGAGAAACTAGAAATAGGGAAGATGGAAGTCGAGTATTTTGGACACGTCATTTCAGCTGACGACTGAAACCAAATCCCTAAAAAGTAAAAGCATTGCAAGACATGCCTCCACCAACCTGCAAAAAGGAGCTTCAAACCATGCTTGGCATTATAAACTAACTTGCCAAATTTGCACCACAATTGTCAGAGATCACCAACCCAATGCGTGATCTACTGAAGGATGACACTGAGTTCACCCGGGAAAAATCAACAAGAAGCACTGGACAAAGCAAAAGCAGCTATCATCGACCATCCAGTTCTTGCTTATTACGACCCAGCAAAACTAACATCTCTGCAAGTCGGTGCTAGCAAGTCTGGGCTTGGTGCTGCAATAATCCAAGAAGGAAAACCTATTGCTTTTGTTTCCCAAATCTCTGCGCCCAAATGAACAAAACTACGCTCATATTGAGAAAGAGCTTCTTGCAATTGTTTTTGGGTGCAAACGATTCCATCAGTTCATCTATGGACAGAAAATTACCGTGAAATCAGATCACAAACCTCTGGAATCTATTGCCAAAAAGCCTTTGGCTAACGCCCCACGACGTCCTCAGCGCATGTTCATGCAACTACAGATATATTACCTGAATATAATCCATGTTCCTAGAAAGCAAATTCCAATGGCTGACGTTCTTTCACGCAAGTATCTACCAGCAGAACCTACAGACAAACCAGATGATCAAGGATACCAAATACACTGTGTTCTGAAAACAAAATGCCTATCAGCGACAGCAAGATGCAGGAGATACAAAAGGCTACAACAAAAGACCCACACACTCCAAATGCTGCAGTCTACTATCCAAAATGGCTGGCCAATGAAAGACAAGGCTGCAACAGCAACATTCAAGAATTCTGGAACTTCAGAGATGAACTCACTGTACTCGAAGGCATTATTCTAAAAGGGGAGAAAAATAGTTATTCCAAACACACTTCGCACAGAAATGGTGAAAAAAGTACACATGCCATCTCGGTACTGAAAAAAACTAAACAGAGAGCAAGAAACATCATGTTCTGGCCTGGGATGGCAACAGACATTCAAAACCATTTTGCCATGTGCCCAGTCTGTACCCCTAGAGCCAAATCAAATCCAAAAAACCTCTCATACCTCATGAAATTCCTTCACGCCCCTGGCAGAAAGTAGGTGTTGATCTCTTCACCTGGAACAACAAAACCTACATGGCAACAGTTGACTACTACAGTCGAGATTGATGTTTACCAAGCACAACATCTGCTTTTATCGTCAGGAAACTGTCAGTCCACTTTGCCAGATACGGCATACCCCAGACAGTCATGACTGACAATGGTCTCCAATTCGCAGCAGCTGAATTTAAGACATTTGCCTCATCTGGGGTTTTTCCATCACATCACTTCCAGTCCAGGATATCCTCAATCAAACGGCCTTGTTGAAAGAACGCTCCAGACAACTAAAAACATCCTTGATAAGGCCAAGTCTGATGGACTTAACCTTTTACTCAGCATACTAGAATATCGAAGCACTCCTGTGGACAATCTAGCATCTCCAGCTCAGTTGTTGATGGGTCGACAACTTCGTTCCATCCTTCCAACCACCAGCAAGCATCTGAAACCGAAGATCATCGATCCCAATAGGTTCATCGCCAGACGAGCCAAATTACAATCTACCCAGAAGCACTATTATGATAAAACTGCACACACTCTACCACCAGTGAAGGCTGGCGATTATGTCCGTGTCCAACTGCTAAAGAGACGACTGGAGATCAGCCAATGTCACTGACACTTGCCCTGAACCTCGTTCATACACCGTGCAAACTGAAGGTGGAGCTGAATACCGACGCAACAGACGTAGCACGACCCAGAATCAAACACAATTTTATCCGGTCCAAACAACCCAAAGCATAAGCCTGAGTTAACACCAGTACTGACCATCAACACTATGTCCTCTCCCTACTGCACCAAGAGTGGCTGTGTTGTCCATAATCCAGATAGACTAGACTGTTAAAAAAAAAAACATTCATAAAAGACACTGAAAAGTGAAAGACAATTTTTGTAAACATTCTTTCTTTTCAAAAGTGGGGAGATGTAAAGATTTAGATACGTCGCACACTTTCTACTCATTTCCGGCAAGAGACTGATTTCCCTTGAGGGTTATCAGGGAAACACTTCCCGACAGAGATCAACGGAAGGACCGCATCTTAGGCTCCGACAACAAACGTTAACCATCCATTCTCAAGACTATCCTTTAGATAATTAATGCGCACGCAAAACACTGGCTACCATGATTGACAATGAAAACATTACGGTCAAAGTAAGGTCAGTAATGTGTTTGTAACACTACCATTCAAGCTGTAAAAAAGATATGCCCCAAAGCACCCCAAAGACGTACATTAAGATGAATGTGTACGCTATAATCACGAACACAGTCGAAAGATCTAGTATTTTCTTGTGCATACAAAAGTTGCTCAAGAATATTGTTTGTGTTGTTAGCTTTGTGTTAGGAACTATGCTCTAGTCCTTGGTGGTTCGTATATCTATTGTTAAAAGAATGTCTCTCGACAGAAACACAGATTGCTTGTGCTGGCTGTCAAACAAAGTGTAGAGTCTTCTGCCTGCGCGCACCTGTTCAAGAAAACCATGCAGCATGCGTGCCTGCTGGGCAGTGAATGGAGTTTTCAAACAGATGTGTGACCTGTGAGATGTGTTGTCGAAGCAGTCAGAGGAAGACCGGTCGACGGCGCTGTGGTCACGAGGCTCTACAGGAACGTGTGCACAACTCCAAGGCATGGGAGGTGTCGCATGTAACTGTAAACAGAAGACCACGACTGGTCATTGTAAAGAAAAAAAAAACACGAAAAACCAAATGAAGAAAATGAATGGTAAGAAGAAAAGGAAGATAATCTTTAGATAAAAATGATATGATGATAAACCTATTTTTTCTAAACAGTAAACTAGTGGGGTAACTTTTGCTCCCATAAGAAAACCTAACACAGAGTAACTTTTATTCAAGACTGACACAGCCTTTCAAACTTGAATAATGTCAAACAAATACAAAGACGAAACAATCTAATAGTGGGGAAAAACGCAAGCGCAGGCCAACAACTCAACTGTCTTCATAGTAATGACTTGACAAATATTTGGACTGTATAAGGGGGGGGGGGGGGGGGTTGAAGATGGAGAAACTGGGAACATGAAATTAAGAAAACATATTACAAATACGAAAACTCTTCACTAGCTGCATAAGGGAACCATCGTAATCCCTTTTGAAGGCAGATATATTTGTACTGCTTTCGACCGCTGGATCGGAACTCATCAGGGAGACACGGCTGGTTGTGTCTGCTCTCCTGGCGTCAAATAGAAACACACGACAGTCCTGCCTTCATATCTGCCTTCAAAAGGGATTACGATGGTTCCCTTATGCAGCTGGTGAAGAGTTTTCGTATCTGTAATATATTTTCCTAATTTCATTCCCCAGTTTCTCCATCTTGAACCCCCCCCCCCCCCCCCTCCCTCCTCCTTACGTCCAAATATTTGCCAAGTCATTACTATGAAGTCAGTTGAGTTGTTGGCCTGCGCATGTTTTCCCCCACTATTAGATTGTTCGTCTTTGTAATTGTTTGACTTAATTCAAGTTGAAAAGGCTGTGCCACTCTTGAATAAAAGTTACTCTGTGTTAGGTTTTCTTATGGGAGCAAAAGTTACCCAACTTGTACACTGTTTATTGTTTACTGTGTTCCCTGCCTCATTTCATTTCCTTTTTTTTTTTTTCTTTTTCTTTCAAGAATTGCCTGTCCAGTTAGAACAGAGCAAAAGTCTTTTGTTGAGAGCGGCACACAGCACAGTTTGTGGTTTCGTTTCGTGAGTCCATGAGGCGTCGCAGACACTAAAAAATGGGAAAGAATGGTTGTAGGTCTGTAAGCGCCGGGAAAAAATGTTTATGGTAACGACTATTTGTTTGTGTGTGGCACTGTAAGTGTAAATTTTGATTGTAAAATCAATGTGTTTCTTAGTCCACGACGATCTGACGACGTATTTAAGTACTGATGGATGACTTATGGCCATCAGATTTGTCTGAGTGAGGGAAAAAAGGGAAAAATATAGTAAGATTTTGTGTCTGCCTATCCCATTCCCGTACTTAACGTAATTGCACTTTTGAATTTCTTTTTTGAGGTCTTTATGTATATGTTGTATGTATCGATTACATTGAACTGAGCGATTGTGTGCGTTGAAGCTGTCCTGATTATCATTTACTGTTCATCCTTGTCTCCAGTTCACGGGAGGAAGACATCATTAGGATTCTGCCTGAGGATTTGCATTTGCTTCCCTCCTTTTCTTATCTTGTCTGTCGTGGTTCTTCCAATCTTGGTTCCTGTTCCTTTCTTTTCAACATGTCCTCCTCTCAACAATAGTCGTCCATCTATTGTGTACTTAAAGATAGTTTACATATGATTTCTTGTAAGTTTTTTTTTGTGTTGAATTCCCTCTAGGTTCAAAGCGTGTCTAGTGAGATTTCTAATTTATAACAGTTTCGAATACTTGTTCAAAATTTCTATGACGTAAATAGACATGTATCAAAAATGTCCAAATCGTCCCTCCCATTCAGATGTAAATCTTAGTGACAATTTTCGAAGTATGAAAATGATAGTAATTGTTTTCAGTCTTTCTGAACTTGGAATGTTATTGTAGGGGGAGAAATGACATTATTGTTAACAGAGTGAGCAAATCTTTTTTCTCTCATTTTCTTCCACGTTATCATAAATAATTGTGACTGATTATATTTTAGTTCCCCCTCCTTTCTGTTATTGAATATAAGTTTGTGTGAATACACAGGGCACACACACACACACACATACACACACACACACACACACACACACACACACACACACACACACACACACACACACACACACGTGTATACTCACCACACACACATACAATGATAATAATCGCACAGCCAGTGTTTGGTAAGTTACACAAGGAGTGGGCCGCACGTTGGGCAAATGCATAGGTCAGACATCTGTGAAGTCGTAGCCCTGAGGCCCTCTTCTTAAATTCTCTCATCCTGGTCATTAATTCGTTTATCCATCAGTTTTAATTATTTGCAGTGTGGTCTTGAAGGTTAGCGGATGTGGTGCTGCGTATACGGACTAGTCCGAATGCAATGACATCGCTCCTTATCGAAATTGAAACTGAAACAGACGTATTTACATGAACGATTCCATTCGTACCCTCTCCCTTCATGATTATTGAACTTGTTCTTGCCACAGTTTAGGTCTCACTCAAGAATTTGAAAGTTTGCCTAATCCATTTTTGCCCAAGCAGATTTTACCAAGCATATCCGAAGACAAACTAGTTTTTTTCTTCGTAAACGAAGTTCAAGACCACGGAAGAAGTGTGTAAATTCGAGGATCAATACAAGAAATGCACATCCTGGGAAACTTTTTGCACAGAAGCCAGATTTTAAACTGAAACTATGTCACTTCTTTTCTTTTGTTTCCGGGATTAACCCACAGTACTCATTTCCCCCTCCCCTCCGCCCACCCTCATCAAAAGAAGTGCACGGTCAAGGGCCTTTATGTGACATTATTGATATACACAGGCTGTACCACAGCTGATGTGAGACGTTCTCCTGTTAGGGATGATCAGTACACCACCACTACACAACAATGCCACATGTTTGATGGAAGTGTACGGTCATTTCCTGTGGCAAAAATGACTGTATCTACACCCCCTTTTGCGATGAAATATGTGCATGTGTCATGGACTCCTTGGCGGACCTTATCCTTGGAACTATGCCAGGCGTATCATCCACACACACGGTTGAAATGGTGGTACCCAGACAAAACTCGTGGACAAGCCTGTGAAACCTCTTGTTGTCCCCACCATTCCACCCCTGAAAATGACTCCACATAAACTTTGAAATCTTCAGAAATAGGATGATGAATGGTACAAACACGTTACAGATAAACATGTTATTGCAGATCAGCCCATTTGTCCCACTTCTGCCCCCAGATCAAATGTATGTGGACTCATGTTCTTCACAAGTGAAACAGCTGAAAGTGTGCATGAAAAAAAAAAACAGCAACAAAAAAAAACGAACACGATGCTGCCAAGAAGGCCAGAGATAGAGCATTGTATCTTAGTCCATGACTGTTGATTTTATTGTCTAATTCATACGTTGCCTTTTCATTTAAAAAAATGTGCATCTTTTTAAAGATTATTCTGATTTGTGCTGCACCTCTCAATAGTTGAACTATCCCCAGCACAACAAGGTTCCCCAGCAACTGGACGGACGGATGTCAGCAGGACTTATAGCAGTACCAGCAGATCCTCCTGTCTCAGCCCGTTTTTTGTTGTTGTTGTTGTTCTTGTTGTTGTTTTGTTTTGTTTTGTTTTGTTTTTTTTTGCCGACTTGTGCCAGGGTTTCCCGGTCCGTTCTGACGCCAGATCTACTTGACTCAGAGCACTTCGTCTTCTAGAGAAGGATGTCTTTCTTTAGCCCGTGGAGTCCCCAAACAGAAGACTTGGGTATGCAGCGGTGGAACTCTGCCTTTCAGTGTAGTGTGTCTCCATCGTTGTGACTTCAAAGGTTCTTGGTGTTCTTCGTTGGACGGACACGCACACACCCACAGCCACACCCATTTCTGTGTTCATTACAGACGGACGAGAATCAAACCGTTATTTCAGTGTGTGAGTTATCGTTCTTGGACATGCTTTTAATATGTCATCCACTGATGTTAAAAATATAGACATGTGGCGATTGATATTGTTGGCACTATTTTTGCTTACAATTTTTTTTTCCCAAACTGAAAACTGCTTGGTGCAGTGTTAAGACTTTTTGTCTGAAAAAAAATTTCAAAGACTTTTTGTCACCCCTCCTTGGAAAGTTTAAAAGCCGTTTTAGGGGGAAAGTTTTTTGTTTTGTTTTGTTTTTTGTTTTTTATGTTTTTTTTTAGGGTAAGGGGATTGTCGGCACCTGTGCCTAAGCTCCTGGTGGCTTCATCTGCTGATTTGTTAAGGGTGTGTGTCTCGATATAAAACACGGATTGCTTGCGCAGGCTATCGAAAATAGGAGGGATTTTTAGAGACTTCTGTCACCTGTTGAAGAAAACCACGCATGATGAATACCTGCTGAGCGGTGGACAGAGGGCTCAGGGAGAGTCGTCACATGTCACATGTGTTGTTGCAGCAGACAGAGGAAGACGGTTTGACGGCGCTGTGGTTACGAGGCTCTACAGGAACACATGCCTCACCGTGTTTGTCAAAGGCACAGGAGGTGTCTTTGTAATAGTAAATGGAAGGCCGCAGCCAGACGCAGTGAACAGAAAAACCTCCACGTAAGCCAAATGAAGGAGATGAATGGTGAGGAAAAAAAAAAAGAAAGACAACTTTTCTCTTGATAATGAATAATATGGTGCTCAATATGATTTACTTCTACTTTCGGGATTTTTTTTTAGGTAGAATAGGGCTGCAATCTTGTGTTGAGAGGGCTCAGTGACTATGTGTGGATTGCTTTACAAGTCATCGAGACGTCACAGAGACTAAAACGTGGGCAGGAACTGCTGTAGGTTTGTAGGGATCAGAA
>JADBJO010002561.1:205000-210000 GCA_016801955.1 Conus betulinus | reverse complement strand
CGTGCATGCTTGCGTGCGCGTGCGAGTGCGTGTGCGTGCAGGCGCGCACGTGTGTATGCGTGTGTGTGTGTGTGTGTGTGTGTGTGTGTGTGTGTGTGTGTGTGTGTGTGTGTGTGTGTGTGCGGATTTCATGCAAAAATATTCAAAACAGTAAACTTTTTTTTTTTTTCAAAATAGAATGATTCCACCTGCGTTTAGATTTTTAAAAAAAAATGACATCTATGGAAGCCACCAAACCATGGACGTAAGCCACCATAACAGTAGAAGTGAGTAACACAGCTCAGTGATCAATGACTGAGGAAAGGACAGAACTGAAGACACATTACTCATATATTTATTTTGAATATCAAACAGGATGCAAGGCAGATGATCTCTTTACACAGATATTTACGTCCGCCATCCAAAACGGATTGCAACCAGTTGTAAGGCCTCACTGGTGTTCATTGATGAAGGACAGCCCTTCAGACAATGTGTAAATAACTACTACTCTGAACGTCGGGGGAAAGGATGTTATGTAGAAATGTGCGTTGACAAGTCAAGGCAACAGCAAGACCCGGGGTAGATTTTCTCTAAGACAGAGGAGCAAGTACATTTTTAGTGTTGGAGAATAACAACGTAAGTGGTTTCAGACACTGAAGACGCTTGTCTGCATGAGAAATAGCACAGCGCAGCGGTTTACGCATGACTGCTGTTCAACATACAAATACTTGGGTGTGGGCTTCACATCTAAGTCTGTCATTTAGAATCCCCTGTACTGGTTGGATATTCAGAGAAAGGAATGTGTTTAGAAATATCACAAAGGGTATAGTTTACTGCAAACGAAAGTAACTTCTACAGATTTGTCGTTTCTACCGTAACGTTCAAATCCCCACGCACCTCAGTTAGAGCGCTTTCTTGATACCCAATTATCGTAGTGTGTTGAGGAAGAAACTGGTGATACCAAAGGTCTTTGTATGAAAAGATTAAATATGACAGTGTTCTGTCAGTTCTAAAATGAATAAGTAAGTATATCAGGGTTGTCACCACGTTCATTCGTTCACACAACCCTTTCAAATACACCTTCTGAAAACACACCGGAAATTTTGTTGAAAACCTTTCTACTGGAAAATCTCAGATCAAATGAAAAATGTTAAGCTCTTTCGGAAATTCAAAGATCACATCAGGTGAAACATCTCTGAACAAGGTTTTCATGAGTCTGCTGCAAAATGCTTATGTTTTACATCATGCAAGTCCAACACTGAACGATTACATTTCACTGTGAGTGGTACATGACATGGAATGCTCCATGGGACATCTTTACCGTTTACAAGGTACGAATGACAAAAATGAATGGCCAGTGTGCAGCTGACCTAAAACCGTTTTTTCTTTGCAAGCACCATAGGTAGATGAGAGGAACTCTTTTAGGTTTGGACGGATCTGGAAAGGTTTGTTATCCGTCTTTGCACTCCAGTCCTCTGTCAGCGTTCTGTGCCTGTGTCTAAAACAAGACGAGAAACATTCGTTTGGAGTTATGGACGTGTCCTTTTTCTTATCTTGGAAACAAAAACTACCCTACGTGCTTGATGCGTATCATTATTGTTCATCTCTTATTTAAGATTTTCTTTCATATCAGTTAAACTCAGGTTACCTATATTTGTATCTGTTAGATTTTGTGATCTATTTCATCATATTCAAGATGATACAGGGCATTGCCAAATTTGATTAAATGTCAGATCGTATTTGTTCAGTTATCCACTTGACGGTGTTGTGTACATGTGTCAGGGCAGGGCATACGAGCAACAGTGGAACATCCTTGAGGGTAGATGTCTCACTGTTTGCTCTGAGTGCTCTGTTTTGCCATTGTTGCTTTGCGATTTGGTGTTGCAGGCAGGCGTCATTTGGAATTATGGGGATGTAGTTATCTCATCATCAGAGCAAGGGCTACCCTACCTGTTTGTTACCTACTGTTTACCGTTCCCTGTCCCACGTAATATTCTCTTTCAGATTTGTCACGAGTCGGCCGAAGTTTCTCCTGTCCTTAAGGCAAATCAAGGGAGGTTGAGATCAGTTTCCATGGGTTCTTCAAGTGTGCGAACTCAGGCAATACCTGAGGGGGAGTACCCCGAGTGAAGGCGGGAGAGTTACTGGGAAGTGATTCGCATAATTTGGTGACCGTCGGCCTGCAGGCAGGGCACAGTGACCATTCAGCCATTCTTGTCCTGAGGCAGAAACACATTCGGGGACGTTTCGGCCTGTTGACATCTTCGAGTGCCGTTGAGTGTCGACCCTTCCTCCACTTTTGTCTTAGTTTTTGTAGTCCCCTCGGCAGCTGGGATATCTGGGGGTGGCATTTGTTCTGTGCTTTTTCTTCCATATGATAGTACAACTGCCAGAACTGCGTGAGTGTTGTGTCATGGACTGAGTGGCACATAGAATTATTGCCATTCAGTTTCTCTCGATTCTTCAGCTACTCTTTCAAATTGTTCATGTTTAAATTCATGTCTGTTTCAATAGCTGCATCAGGGTAAGGGGTTTTTTTTTTTTTTCCTTTTTTTTTTCTCTCTCTCTGGCAAATTC
The DNA here is from genome assembly GCA_016801955.1 of Conus betulinus. Lineage (NCBI taxonomy): Eukaryota > Metazoa > Mollusca > Gastropoda > Neogastropoda > Conidae > Conus > Conus betulinus. The sequence continues at coordinate 207,444 of JADBJO010002561.1, read as the reverse complement.
TCACAATCTTGCGTGTGTCTCTTTCCAGGATGTTTCTGTGTCTCTATTCCACCAAAGGGGTTGAACAATTTGTTTGGTTGTAGTGCAGCCAACACGGAGGAACAATTCAGCAGATTCCTCCACATCTGTTGGTTGTGTGCCAGGGCCTGGGCTGTTGCAAATGTTTTCCGGTCCACTGTGCAATACGGTCAGTCCATCCTTTTTTGCCAGTGCACTGTGCAATAGTCAATCCATCCTTTTTTTTTTGCCAGTCCAGTGCAATAGTCAGTCCATCCTTTTTTGCCAGTCCACTGCGCAATAGTCAGTCCATCCTTTTTTGCCGGTCCACTGTGCAATAATGTCAGTCCATCCTTTTTCCAGTCAACTGTGCAATATTGTCAGTCCATCTTCTTATTATCTTCCTGCTAGTCTCTCTCCTTCAACAGTTCCTGAAGGATTAACAAAGGACGACGGGGATGCAAAAATTCATACATTCCTGGCTTAATTTCCCTGTCTGTCAACTAACTTGAATGGGAATGAGGACGGCAAGGGAAATCTAAATGACTGGTTTACAGCCATGAAGATTTGATGAACCTTCAAATCTTGTAAACGAGACACAAGTATCCTAAAACAATTTCGGATCCCGATCTCTCAGGCCCCTTTTCTACACTGGACGTTTAACCCGACCCGTCGCTCCAGACCAGCGACGATACATGGTCGTCTTAACGGACTGCCCCTCTTGAGAGCTCACACATATATGCATCCAGTCAGAAAATACTACAACTAATGTGTGTCTTTTGGGCACTCTTCACAAGGTCCCACATGCACGCAGCTAAATCGGTTTCTTTGTCATCTACAGTAAAAACAATGCAAGTGATGAAACCCGAAATGCAGAGGCAGAGAAAGTCAAAGCTTCACTTTTATCATCGTAGCTTTAACCATGTTCTGTGTTATCCACACATAGATGTCCAAAGTGCATTTTCGAAAATCCTGTGAGCGTATTGATGTCTGATGATTTGTTCGCTTATCAAAGTTTAGTATCGTCTGCAGAGAAGTCGTCTACTGCTGTTGTTTGATGATATCACAGAGCTGTGTGGTATAAAGAACGAACAATACAGGATTCAGTACTTGGGAAACCCCAAAAGATAGAGGACTTTGAGAGGAAGTGAAACGATCAACAGAGATGTGTGTAAATAGAGTCCGGATTTTGTCTGGTAAAGTTATCCCCCTTGCAATTTATAATGGACAAGTTGGGGTATAAAGTTAGGGAAGAGAACTGTAGAAGGCATGGAACAGCTACCCTGTTTGCAGCGCAAAATTTATGGAAAACTCGAAAAGTAAAGGTAGGGGAGAGAATCATAGTTGTCATGCAACAGTTATCCTGCTTGCGGCAAAAGTGTTACAGACAACTCGGTGGATCAAGGCATGGGAGAGAATCGTGTTAAGAGAAGAACAGTTTTTTCTTTTTTCTGGCGTAAGTTGTTACGAACATCTGCAATGGGAAGAGTACGGAAGATAATTATTGCAGTTGACAACAAGCGCGCATGCAAAGCATGCAAAGCAAAGTTGTAATGTCCTAGAATAAAAGAGACTGGGGCGAAGACCACAGTTTGCGTGCAACAGCTGTCCCGATCTGCATTTCACACAGGTGAGGGGCTAAACAGTCTTCCGAGCCTGGGAAATGGCGGCGTTTCATAGCATTCTCTGGTGGTGCTTGGAACAAACAACATCAGCGACGGTTCGCTAAAATATCTGGGCATTCTTTTGCATGCGAAGAAAAATAGTCAACATCTACTGGCTGAGTGCAGTAGAATGGTCAGGTCCCCTGAGTGGCTCGTGACACGATCAATACATGACTGGTGCAGTAGAAATGGTCAGATCCCCTGAGTGGCTCGTGACACGATTTCTTAAAACCGAAAAGGCAGAGGAGTCAAATTACCCACTTTCCGCGGTCACTGACGATGAAACAATCAGGTTTCGAAATACCGGTATCTGACCAGGAGTTATATGTTAGTGAGCTTTCTCCCCATTGGAGATGGTCTCCCGCTTTGGAGACTATAAGCTTGCTGAAGGTTCATTTTGAGAAGCATTTATTTATTCCCCACTCTGTAAGTTGCTGGAATGGTGCTCGGTACTTATCCTTGGAATTATTGTTTCATTGTAATTTAGTCCCTTGCGGATTCATTCCAAGAACTGGCCCTCAGCACTTGTGTCTTAAGAGGTTATCTTTTTTATATTTTCTACTTTTCACAAGAAAATGTAGCTTGTTTTGCTCTTTCATGATTTTCTTTTGCTTCTTAGGTGGCACCTTTTGTTAGTTTTTTGAAAACTCAACAAACATACTATGGTATTGCACACCAGCCTTTTTCTGGTATAGCATTCTTCTTAAAACCGAAAAGGCAGAGGAGTCAAATTACCACTTTCCGCGGTCACTGAGGAGAAACAATCAGGTTTCGAAATACCGG
>JADBJO010002561.1:190000-200000 GCA_016801955.1 Conus betulinus | reverse complement strand
ATCTGTCATCATAATATCGCAGAAGGAGTTGGGATCTGTCGTCATAATATTGTAGAAGGGGTTGGAGCTGCAGTCATGATATTGTAGAAGGGGGTGGATCTGTAGTCATGATATTGTAGAAGGGGGGTGGATCTGTAGTCATGATATTGTAGAAGGGGTGGATCTGTAGTCAGGATATTGTAGAAGGGGGTGGATCTGTAGTCATGATATTGTAGAAGGGGGGTGGATCTGTTAGAAATTGAAGAAGGGGTTGGATCTGTCATCATAATATTGTAGAAGAGGTTGGATCTGTAGTCATAATATTGTAGAAGGGGCTTGGATCTGTAAAGATATTGAAGAAGGGGGTGGGATCTGTCATAACATTGTAGAAGGGGGGTGGATCTGTAGTCATAATATTGTAGAAGGGGCTTGGATCTGTTATGATATTGAAGAAGGGGGTGGGATCTGTCATCATAATATTGTAGAAGGGGTTGGATCTATAGTCATGATGTTGTAGAAGGGGGGTGGATCCGTAGTCATTATAGAACGAGTTGGATCTGTAGTTATGATATTGTAGAAGAGGGTTGGATCTGTCGTATAATGTTGTAGAAGGGGTTTGGATTTATAGTCATGATATTGTAGAAGGGGGTTAGATCTGTAGTCATGATAATGTAGAAGGGGGTTGGATCTGTCATCATAATATTGCAGAAGGGATTGGATCTGTAGTCATGATATTGTAGAAGGGGTTGGATCTGTCATCATTATATTGTAGAAGGGGTGGATCTGTTGTCATGATACTGTCGAAGGGGGTTGGATCTGTCATGATATTGAAGAAGGGGGTGGGATCTGTCATCATAATATTGTAGAAGGGGTTAGACCTGTAGTCATGGTATTGTAGAAGGGGGTTGGATCTGTTGTCATAATATTGTACAAGAGGTTGGATCTATAGTCCTGATATTGTAGAAGGGGTTTGATCTGTAGTCATAATATTGTAGAAGGGGGTTGGATCTGTAGTCATGATATTGTAGAAGGAGTTGGATCTGTAGTTATGATATTGTAGAAGGGGGTTGAATCTGTCATCATAATATTGTAGAAAGGGTTGGATCTGCAGTCATGATATTGTAGAAGTTGGTTGGATCTGTAGTCATGATATTGTAGAAGGGGTTTGGTTCTGTCATCATAATATTGTAGAAGGGGTTGGATCTGTAGTCATGATATTGTAGAAGGGGTTGGAGCTGTGGTCATGATATTGTAGAAGTGGGGTGGATCTGTAGTCATGATATTGTAGAAGGGGGTTGGAGCTGTTAGATATGGAAGAAGGGGTTGGATCTGTAGTCATAATATTGTAAAAGCGGTTGGATCTGTAGTCATGATATTGAAGAAGGGGGTAGGATCTGTAGTCATAATATTGTAGAAGGGGTTTGATCTGTAGTCATAATATTGTAGAAGGGGGTTGGATCTGTAGTCATACTATTGTAGAAGGGGTTGGATCTGTATTCATGATATTGTAGAAAGGGGGTGGATCTGTGTTCATAATATTGTAGAAGGGGTTGGATCTGTAGTCATGATATTGTAGAAGGGGGGTAGATCTGTAGTCATAATATCATAGGAGGAGTTGGATCTGTAGTTATGATATTGTAGAAGAGGTTGGATCTAACGTCATAATATTATAGAAGGGGTTGGATTTGTAGTTATGATATTGTAGAAGGGGTTGGATCTGTAGTGATGATATTGTAGAAGGGGGTTGGATCTGTCATCATAATATTGTAGAAGGGATTAGATCTGTAGTCATGATATTGTAGAAGGGTTGGATCTGTCGTTATTTAATTGTAGATGGGGTGGATCTGGTGTCATGATACTGTAAAAGGGATTGGATCTCTTATGATATTGAAGAAGGGGGTTGGATCTGTCATCATAATATTGTAGATATTGGATCTGGGTCTGTAGTCATAATATTGTAAAAGAGATTGGATCTGTAGTCATTATATTGTAGAAGGGGTTCAATTTGTAGTCATAATATTGTAGAAGGGGGTTGGATCCATAGTCATAATATTGTAGGAGTTGGATCTTTAGTTATGATACTCTAGAAGAGGATTGGATCTGTCATCATAATATTGTAGAAGGGGTTGGATCTGCAGTCATGATATTGTAGAAAGGGGTTGGATCTGTCATCATAATATTGTAGAAGGGGTGGATCTGTGGGCATGATATTGTAGAAGGGGTTGGATCTGTTGTCATTATATTGTAGAAGGGGGTGGATCTGTCATCATGATACTTTAGAAGGGGGTTGGATCTGTTATGATATTGAAGAAGGGGGTGGGGATCTGTCATCATGATATTGTAGAAGGGGTTGGACCTGTAGTCATGATATTGTAGAAAGAGGTTGGATCTGTAGTTATAATATTGGAAAAAAGGTTGGATCTGTAGTCATTATATTGTAAAAGCAGTTGAATCTGTAGTCATGATATTGTAGAAGGGGTTGGGTCTGTAGTCATAATATTGTAGAAAGTGTTGGATCTGTAATCTTGATTTTGTAGAAGGGGGTTGGATCTGTAGTCAGAATATTGTAGAAGGGGTTGGATCTGAAGTCATAATATTGTAGAAGAGGTTTGATCTGTAGTCATTATATTGTAGAATGGGGTTGGATCTGTTATAATATTGAAGAAGTGGGTTGATCTGTCATCATAATATTGTTGAAGGGGGTTGGATCTGTTATGATATTGAAGAAGGGGATTGGATGTGTAGTCATGATACTGTAGAAGGTGGTTGGATCTGTAGTCATGATATTGTAGAAGGGGTTGGATCTGTAGTCATAATATTGTAAAAGCGGTTGGATCTGTAGTCATGATATTGTAGAAGAGGTTGGACCTGTCGTCATGATATTGTAGAAGGGGTTGGATCAGTAGTCATGATATTGTAGAATAAGTTGGATCTGTCATCATGATACTGTAAAAGAGGTTGGATCTGTAGTCATTATATTGTAGAAGGGGTTGGATCTGTAGTCATAATATTGTAAAAGCGGTTGGATCTGTAGTCATGATATTGAAAAAGGGGTAGGATCTGTAGTCATAATATTGTAGAAGGGGTTTGATCTGTAGTCATAATATTGTAGAAGGGGGTTGGATCAGTAGTCATGATATTGTAGAAGGGGTTGGATCTGTAGTCATGATATTGTAGAAGGGGTTGGATCTGTAGTCATGATATTGTAGAAGAGGTTGGATCTGTAGTCATAATATTGTAGAAGGGGTTGGATCTGTAGTCATGACTAATGGCTGCCTACAACCTATGTTTATCTATCTATTTGTCTATCTATCTATCTATCTATCTATCTATCTATCTATCTATCTATCTATCTATCTATCTATCAAGTTATACATCTATCTTTCGATCGATCTATCAGTCTATGCGTCTATCTATGCATCTGTCTATCTATCGATCGATCGATCGATCTATTCATCGATCTATCGATCTACTAATCAATCTATCCATCAACCCATTCACCCATCCAGCCAGCCATCCACCCATCCATCCACTTATCTGCCTATCTATCTGTCTGTCTCTCTAGCTATCCATCTGTTGATCGACCGATTAAGCTATCTATTGATGGAGCTATCTATCGCTCTGTCTATCAATGTACTTTATTATCGCTTATTTAGCATTTCATGCCACGTTCAATGTTTTTAGACATGTGTTGCTATTCACTCAGTCTGATCATACATACATATACACACACGCGCGCGCGCGCGCACGCGAGCGCGCGCGAGCGCACGCACACACGGACGCACCTTCCCGCGTGCACGCAATTCATTGTGACAAAATGCATTTATCTGCTGAAAAAGAGAGGTAAGAAATAAGAAACTAGTGCTTTTTTTATTCTCTAATCAGGTTTTGAAATATAATGTAATCGCTCATGGTGCTAATCGATTAATTTTTGTATTGTAATGAAACTTAGCACACTATATTATGGGCAGCTTCCCAAGACTCTAGAGAAATGTATTATGTGAAGAGTGACTGCTAGTGACAACACAAGGGCGATAGGTATGCAGATAGTAGGCTAGTTAACCAATGTATTTGTACATTGCCAGGTCTTGGTAAGGCCCCTGAGTCCGGCTTGGCAGGAGCTGATTACCATCAGGTGTGGGTACAGTCCGTGCCCTGGCCACTGTGTCCATCTTGCTGGCGTGGAGAGACTGACCGCCCGGTCAGTAGTGTATTTGTATCGTAAAGGGCCTCAGGATTCTCCGTCACGCTGGCGCGGAGAGGCAGACCGAGAGGTCGGTAGTCTGGCGTGATTTTTCTCTGTGTGGGGTGTGCCCTGTGGGACACCACTTGGGACTGTGTTCCTGAAAGGGTTCTACTTGCCGTGATAGCACCTTGGTTGGTGCTATTGACTGTGACTTGGGCTCAGCGCAGCCAAGTGTGTGAACTGTCTATTAGGACACTACCGACTGAGCGCTGAGAGCGACTGTTGAAGCTTCTGCTGGAAGAGGAGGCCGTTGAACTGCCTTGCATATTTATACATAGTGATTTACTCTGGTTGTACCGCCACATGAGTGTCGGCGGATTGGGTTTGTTGCATACCTTTGCTGGTGTGGTAAGTTGATCTCCGCGCTGCATGGTGGTGTGTATTGATTTTGTGCCTGCTGGTTTATGTTGATGATTTATGGCGATGTGTGTTTGTAATGTCAGGATGTTCAGGCAGCATATCAAAGAAACGAAACTCAGTTTGTGTGCTGCCTGGCCGTCCGTGTTCGTGTGGTGTGGGTTTGTGTAGGGAGTAATCAATACACGCATCCAAACTTTTGAAAGTGAGAATCCAACTTTTCAAAGTGAGAATCAGACATTAACACACTCACCACGATCCATAACATCCTGTTAACTGGGACAGATTTTGATATATTTGCTTCATGTAAGTGACTAGGTTTTATCATCATTTATATATAGCCTCTCTCTCTCTCTCTCTCTCTCTCTCTCTCTCTCTCTCTCTCTCTCTCTCTCTTAGTTAAGAGTTACCTCTTTTGCTGAGAGCGTAACAATTTTTAGAAAACGAATCTCTTGCGTTTTGTGCCGTTTCTCCAGTATTATGTTCAAAGTGTAAAGGAAGGGATTGAGTGCTGAATGAGTGGCAACACAAAAATGGCCATTCCGACATTGACCTCCCCTGGAATGACGACACCAGTGGCAGCCAGGACCCCACACAGACCAATAGGAAACCAGCACAGAAAATCAGACACAGCGACGGACAGGAGACGTCTGGCGATAGTTGCTTCCTTGGACTGTGCGCTGTCAGTGCCTACATCTTGGGTCTTTGCTAGCTGGTTCAACAAACTGTTACTTTTCACCGACCAGTGAATAAGAAACTGGCCCATACCGATCATGAAAAACAGGACAAGGTTGAAGATGATCATGATGCTGAATGAGTACATGTGACCCAGGAAAGTCAGCTCTGGTGACAGGCAGTGGAATACAAATACCTGTCTGGTGGAAAAACTCCCAGTGCGAGGTGACAGGGAGCAGAGGCACCGTTGCCAGCGTCAGGCCCAGTATCCACATGATGACACAGGTTATGTGAGCTGATCTGAATCCAAAACGGATGTGACTGAAAGGAAAACGGAGCACCAGAAAACGATCTAAAGTAATAACACAGATCAGCAATGCTGATACTTCAGATGATAAGAAGGATGAAAACCCTGCAATGCTGCAAGCTACACTCCTTTTCCATCCTGTTTCTTTCCAAAGGTAAGTACCGGCATAAACCCAATCTGCTACGCCAATAAAGACTAAATACACACCCATCAAAAAGTCAGAGGCACACAGATGAAGGACGAATACTACAAACCCAGTATTGGTGACTTTTGACAAAGTATAGATACGATAGACAAAACTACTGAAGTTTCCAAGAACAGCAAGCATGGCAAAAACCACAAGAGCAAAACGGTAAGTTGTAGATTTCAGCAAATCATCACATGATGAGATTTCATTAGATGGGGCCAAACATTCACCCTGAAAACTGTCTGGTAAAACAACAGAACAACACAGTTTGAAGTTTTCAGCAAAAACATGCATAAGATTTGTCATGTGTTTCAGTAAGCCTGGAGTAAAATCAGTCACAGGACAACCCTGTAGATTCAAAAGCCGAACATTATGAAACAATTGTTGTTCCCACAGTACCTCTATGTTACTCCATGACAAATCTAGAACTTGTAAACGAGGCATAAGAGCTGACAAGGCGCTCATGTTCAGGGCATGGGCTTGGACACGGGACATATTGAGGATCAGCAGCGACGGGTGTACATACTGGTTTTGAACGCAGGAAATTAATTCAGTCAAAGGATTACCTGCCAGATTCAATATTCTAAGTCGAGGCATTCCTGAAAATTGACAGATACTGATATGATGAAATGAATTTTCACTGAGATCCAGACTGTGAAGATTGGGTAAAACAACCTCCAATAACGTTCTCCATCGACACGCATGAACGCCCAGATGGATCAACATGATGTTCTGAGTGATGTCACTCGTACGAATTCCACTACCCGAGGCTTCAAGGAAGCGGACCCGTGGGAAAGAGCTGATGAGAAAAGTACGGCTGCAGAAGAAGGTCAAACCATAGCACACACATGACTCAGGACAAGCAATGTGGCAGATCAGTTCATCATCATACAGAGGACATTGTGGCACACTGTCGCACAAGTGATTCACGTGCAGACATATTGTTCTGTAACTGCCGCGACATCGGTAAAACCCTGGGCATGTTTTGTAATTCTTACAGTCCACTTCGTCTTCATGGTCCGGACAGTCGATCATGTCATTACACCTGACGTAGACAGGGAGACAGTAGCCATCATTGTGACACTGGAAATGAGTGTCTGGACACTGAGTATCGTGTTCTGGTAAGGGAGTCACAGTGAATTGCAGAGGTTTGTCGAAGCTGATCACAGCTGGAGGAGGTTTGTGATAATATGTAACTTTCCTTCCACACAGTTTTCATCCAGACTTGTCATGCAGTCCAGGAAGCCATCACACACTTGTCCATACCTACACACTGACCAGAACATAGCAAGAAGCCATCACACACTTTGTCCATACCTACACACTGACCAGGACATAGCAAGAAGCCATCACACACTTTGTCCACATCTACACACTGACCAGGACATAGCAAGAAGCCATCACACACTTTGTCCATACCTACACACTGACCAGGACACAGCAAGAAGCCATCACACACTTTGTCCATACCTACACACTGACCAGGACATAGCAAGAAGCCATCACACACTTTGTCCATACCTACACACTGACCAGAACATAGCAAGAAGCCATCACACACTTTGTCCATACCTACACACTGACCAGAACATAGCAAGAAGCCATCACACACTTTGTCCATACCTACACACTGACCAGGACATAGCAAGAAGCCATCACACACTTTGTCCATACCTACACACTGACCAGAACATAGCAAGAAGCCATCACACACTTTGTCCATACCTACACACTGACCAGAACACAGCAAGAAGCCATCACACACTTTGTCCATACCTACACACTGACCAGAACACAGCAAGAAGCCATCACACACTTTGTCCATACCTACACACTGACCAGAACATAGCAAGAAGCCTCACACACTTTGTCCATACCTACACACTGACCAGAACATAGCAAGAAGCCATCACACACTTTGTCCATACCTACACACTGACCAGAACATAGCAAGAAGCCATCACACACTTTGTCCATACCTACACACTGACCAGAACATAGCAAGAAGCCATCACACACTTTGTCCATACCTACACACTGACCAGGACATAGCAAGAAGCCATCACACACTTTGTCCATACCTACACACTGACCAGAACACAGCAAGAAGCCATCACACACTTTGTCCATACCTACACACTGACCAGAACATAGCAAGAAGCCATCACACACTTTGTCCATACCTACACACTGACCAGGACATAGCAAGAAGCCATCACACACTTTGTCCATACCTACACACTGACCAGGACACAGCAAGAAGCCATCACACACTTTGTCCATACCTACACACTGACCAGGACACAGCAAGAAGCCATCACACACTTTGTCCATACCTACACACTGACCAGGACATAGCAAGAAGCCATCACACACTTTGTCCATACCTACACACTGACCAAACACAGCAAGAAGCCATCACACACTTTGTCCATACCTACACACTGACCAGAACACAGCAAGAAGCCATCACACACTTTGTTCATACCTACACACTGACCAGGACATAGCAAGAAGCCATCATACACTTTGTCCATACCTACACACTGACCAGAACATAGCAAGAAGCCATCACACACTTTGTCCATACCTACACACTGACCAGGACATAGCAAGAAGCCATCACACACTTTGTCCATACCTACACACTGACCAGGACATAGCAAGAAGCCATCACACACTTTGTCCATACCTACACACTGACCAGAACATAGCAAGAAGCCATCACACACTTTGTCCATACCTACACACTGACCAGGACATAGCAAGAAGCCATCACACACTTTTGTCCATACCTACACACTGACCAGAACATAGCAAGAAGCCATCACACACTTTGTCCATACCTACACACTGACCAGAACACAGCAAGAAGCCATCACACACTTTGTCCATACCTACACACTGACCAGAACATAGCAAGAAGCCATCACACACTTTGTCCATACCTACACACTGACCAGGACATAGCAAGAAGCCATCACACACTTTGTCCATACCTACACACTGACCAGGACATAGCAAGAAGCCATCACACACTTTGTCCATACCTACACACTGACCAGAACATAGCAAGAAGCCATCACACACTTTGTCCATACCTACACACACTGACCAGGACATAGCAAGAAGCCATCACACACTTTGTCCATACCTACACACTGACCAGGACATAGCAAGAAGCCATCACACACTTTGTCCATACCTACACACTGACCAGAACATAGCAAGAAGCCATCACACACTTTGTCCATACCTATACACTGACCAGAACATAGCAAGAAGCCATCACACACTTTGTCCATACCTACACACTGACCAGAACATAGCAAGAAGCCATCACACACTTTGTCCTACCTACACACTGACCAGAACATAGCAAGAAGCCATCACACACTTTGTCCATACCTACACACTGACCAGAACACAGCAAGAAGCCATCACACACTTTGTCCATACCTACACACTGACCAGGACATAGCAAGAAGCCATCACACACTTTGTCCATACCTACACACTGACCAGGACATAGCAAGAAGCCATCACACACTTTGTCCATACCTACACACTGACCAGACCACATAGCAAGAAGCCATCACACACTTTGTCCATACCTACACACTGACCAAGACATTGCAAGAAGCCCATCACACTTTGTCCATTCCTACACACTGACCAAGACAGCAGAAAGCCATCATACACTTTGTCCATACCTACACACTGACCAGGACATAGCAAAAATGTATGTTGCATACACAGATTTCAGAACATTTAATCCTGTGTGTTTTGATAGAGCAGGAGTCATAGAAACAAACCCCATTTATAGATTTTAAAACGTTTTTTTTTTTTTCTTTGTAGCAAAGTGAATGTGAACGACAGACCCAGGTACATTCGAACGGAATCTTTAAACAGTGAGATAAAGATCTAGTTGCAAAGTACGACGACTGCAGGAGGAAATCTAAACAATTCTCAAACAAATGTTAGCGAACCCAAAAAAAAAAAGGACAAACCTGTGGATTCAAAAGCCGAACATTGCTCATATGTGGCGAAAGGAATCACAAGACAAAACCCTGTACTGTCGAGACTTGGTATGCAATCCAGGAATGAAGGACATGTAAACAAGCAGGAAAACATGGAAAACATGTACCATGAGTTGCATTAATCTGACAGTTGGCGTGACTTAACGTGCAGACAGGTCTCTAAATTCCTGTTGCATAACATTACACTACAGACAACCTTGACATGTAAA
>JADBJO010002561.1:175000-185000 GCA_016801955.1 Conus betulinus | reverse complement strand
GCAGAAAATATTTAATAAAACTTTGCTTGATGACATGATAAGGTCTCTCCCCTCACAGCAAGAATTCGGGAAAAATGGTTAAAAGAGTTCCATTTAAAAGAACCAACCAGCCGAAGAACAACATCTCTCAGGAAGCGTGGTTTGAACATTTTAAAAACCTACTGGAAAAAGATATTGTTGAGGATGTGCAGGATATGGCAAACAATGATGGAGAAAATGAATATTTTAACCGCCCTATTTCTGAAGAGAAGGTGCTGTTTGCACTGCGTAAACTTAAGAATAAAAAAGCTGCTGGGCCAGATCAGATTGTCAGAGAATTGTTGAAAAAACGCTGGTGTCCAGATCATTGATTTTCTCTTGAAATTCTTTAATACATTTTTTGATAATGGACTTTTCCCAGACAACTGGTCAGTGGTCAATTATTTTGCCTCTGTTTAAGAAAGGTAGCATAAATAACCCTAACAATTACAGGGGCATTAGTTTGGTTGATATCAGCAGTAAATTGTATAGTTTAATCATTAATAAAAGATTACAGGAGTGGGCGGGATTTCAATAATATTACTGGAGAACATCAACCTGGATTCAAAAAAGGATATTCCACTATTGACCATTTGTTTACCCTTCTTGCCTTTGTTCAAAAACAGTTCTGTTCAAATCGTAAATTTTATGTTGTGTTGCATTCATTGGTTTTGAAAAAGCATTTGATTCTATTAATAGGCATTTTTTGTGGAGAGTACTGTTGAAAAATGGTGTAAAAGGAAAACTGTTTTGTAGTATTAAAGCTATGTATAAGCTTGTGAAAAGTAGAGTTAGAAACGGGTCCGAATTGACTGAATACATAAACTGTGCAGCTGTGTAAGACAGGGCGATGCGTGTAGTCCTGTTTTATTTTCTTTTTTCATTAATGAGCTGGCAATTGATGTTATTAATAATGGTCTTCATGGGGCAAAATTTCCAAGGGATATCTTAGAATTGTTTATTCTGTTGTTAGCGGACGATGTTCTTTTAATGTCAGAAACAGTAGTGGGTCTACAGCGTCAACTGAACAATCTATGCAGAGCGGCAAACTCATTGGAACTTAAAGTGAATTTGAATAAAAGTAATATAGCTGTGTTTAGAAAGGGGGTTATCTGGCAGCTAGAGAGAGATGGATGTTCGAATGGTATTGCCATGCCTGTCTCAAATGTTTATAAATACTTGGGGATTTATTTCTCGACACGTTTGAGCTTTACCGTCGCTTGTAAAGACCTTGCTCGTAGAGCAAAAAATGCGTTGATAACTGTTATGAAAAGATTGAATGCATTGAATAATAATTCTCTTGATTTATTTTTAAAGATATTTGATTCTCAAATACAGCCCATTTTGCTGTACGGTTCTGAAATCTGGGGATTGGAGAAAGCGGTTGTACATCGTGAAGCAGTACATTGTGTTTGCACGTAAAAGGTTTTTAGGTTTAGATAAGCGCGTCTCTAATGATTTAGTCTATGGAGAAACACACCGATACCCACTGTCCATTTGTTCAGCTGTAAGGTGTGTTAGATACTGGTTTAAAGCTTTTGCACATGGATGATTTTAGGTTACCACGCAAATCGTATGATATGTTGCTAGAATTGGATGCAAGGGGAAAGAAAAACTGGGTGTCGAATGTGCGTCTGATGTTGTGTGAATATGGCTTTGGTGATGTATGGCTGAATGGGGGTGTTGGGGATCAGCGTTTGTTCGTGCGTTCTTTCGTCAAAGGTTAATAGATTGTCGATGGCAGACATGGAACGATCATATTCAGACTAGTGAAAGGTATGATTTGTATAGAAACTATTCAAATGTTGGTAACATTCAATCGTATTTAAGGTTTGATCTAGATATGTATTGAAAAAATTGATAGTTAAGTTTAGACTCGGCGTATCTGATATAAAAACTCACCAGTTAAGGTACAGGCAATGCAGAGAAAAAACGATTTAATTTGTCCAATGTGCATGCAGGGAGAGGAAAATGAATTGCATTTCTTGTTTTGTTGTCCCGCTTTGGCAGACATCCGCCAGAACCTTATTCCACAAAAATATTGTAGACATCCCTGCATGTTTAGATTGTGTGTTTTTTACTCAGCTCCAACAGTTATGCACATATGAAGAGCTTTGGTCTCTTCTTGTGTAAAGCATTTAAGGTGAGAAAAGCATTTACCTCCTAGTTGCCATTTTCGTTGTTACTACTCTAATATGTTAATCTGAAGCATTTTGTTTATTTCCTGTTTTGTGTGTAAAGCTTCCCCTTCAAATGGGCCAATGGCCTTTCTGAATAAATATCTTGAGTCTTGAGTCTCTCTCTCTCTCTCTCTCTCTCTCTCTCTCTCTCTCTCTCTCTCTTCTCTCTCTCCCCTCTGTATATATACATAGAGAGAGAGACACAGAGAGAGAAAGAGAGAGAGAGATTATTAGATAGATAAATAGAATGATAGATAGATAGATAAAACACCCCATCGCTTTGCCAATGATGGACTGAAGCACATAATATATATGTGTTTTCAGTTTAGAGCCATGCAGCTTCCTTTACACACTCTGGCTCATGACAGATAGATAGATAGATAGATAGATAGATAGATAGATAGATAGATAAGATAGATAGATAGATAGATAGATAGATAAATAGACAGATAGATAGATGGACAGACACAGGCAGATAGAGAGAGAGAGAGAGAGAGAGAGAGAGAGAGAGAGAGAGAGATAGATAGATAGATAGATAGATAGATAGATGGATAGATAGTTTTATCCTCAACGCCCATTTTGTGCCGAATGTGACCAGATAAGTAGTTGTTCTTTTCTCATTTTCGTTGTCCTGAGTGTGGTTAATCTGGCCGGAAGAAGACCTGTGAGGTCGAGACGCGTCGTGTTTTGACTTTGGGACGTGAAATAAGCTAAATAAAATGAGAGAGTTCTGAGTGCACGAGGTCTACGGAAGCATGAAAAAGATAAGGTCCATCGTCTATATGAGGAACTTCTGACAGTACACGAAGTAAAATATTTTTTCCCACGGATTTTCTGTAAGATAGCTGATAAGTTTATTCTAAGATAACTTGTGAAACGAGCACTTCCAAATTTTACTTGTCTGCTGGAGTATATGTACGCGTTGTTAACATTTATCGTGACAGCTTCTCTACCACTTATGTCATTTATTTTTCTTCTGAATGTTATGAATATCTTTTTTCAGCAGATAGGAAAAAACTTCTATCTGACAAAACTCCAACAACAGTATTTACTGCAACTTGAAATAGTGCAATGAGTTTGCCTCTTTTGATTGTATTCCTTGTAAAATTCACTTCATGTTTTCCACGAAGCATTATCATTAGCACAGTTATCTAAAGGAGTAGCTTCTGTATCAATATGAAGCATCAGCATCAAAACAGTTAGAGCCCTGACACTATCCTGAAACACATCGATATCAGTCCTTTGGGTTCAGAGAAGATACTTTCAGCTTTTAGCTGATATGGTCTCTTTGAAGGAAAAGAATGTAAAACCTGAGGAAGCAATCTTTGATGCCAACTGAAAAAGCTGTATGCCGTAATGTACAGTGCCATACAGAATCCTAGACGCTATGATGAACATTTTTAAAAAGGCAGCAACAGTAGAGCGCATCGTGGCTACAATATCTTAAGATGAAATGAACACTGAACACAAAAACACAGGAGCCGATGAAACGGGTCGGCAACTGCATGCTCTTGATTCTCTTTTGCCCTCCTTATTAACTGGCATTCTCGTGGATTTACTTCAGTGTGCCTGAAGAATAACATTATTCCACCAAACTTGAGGAAATTTAAAACCGTACCTAGAAAGACTTTGGAAAGTATTTTATCGCATTGTATAAAATGTGGCCAGAACCTTTCAGCAGCTACTGCAATTTAAGTGTCAAAGAAATCTATCGACGGGATTCGTTTGTGTTAATTTCTTTAATCGTTGTCATTTGTATGAAGAAGTACAGTAGTTCCAGTTTTATCGGCGGATTGTTTTTATCTAAGTTTGTTCAGACAAGGCCACATTTTCAACTGACTTATTTCAGCCAAAGTAACTGAAACTAGCTCCTATAAGCTGATGTAGCACATACATTGTTTTCACACAATCGTGATTTGGAAGTTCAGTGGCGCCTTTCATTTTTTTCATTTCTTTTCAACGTTCTGATGTACCTTTACGATTCTTTCAAATGTCAGAAGCAATTTTTAATGATTTTTTTTTTTGGGTATTGGTTTTTCTAGAGTGAGAATTTTGTAACTATGAACGATTGCATTTTTATGATTTCCATGAAGTATTTAAACGATTTCTTTTATTTATGTTTAACGACAGTCCATCCAGCTGCCATAATAAGGGTACGTCCACATAATGTCTGCGTGATGAATCTGTGGTTAGAAATACTTTTTTTTTTAATCCCGATCCCTGATTTGGCATTACCGCTGCTGCGCATTCAAAACATATTCTCAGAAGCAGCAGAAATCTTCCCCATTTGTTCATGATGAACATCACATCAACATAAAGAACTTAGGCCTCATGACGTCATGGACAGGTAATGTGATAAAGTGCTGTGGTCAGGTCAGTCTACTGTTTCGGTGATTGAACCATCAGTTAAGAGACCAAGACTAGAATTTATGACAATGTCTGTTGGGCGTTCATAACTGATTGCCTTTTTCTGACCATTTTGCATGCTACCAATGACAGTACCCGCGGATTGATTAACCAGTTGTTATCAGAACAATATAATTCTAGTGACAAGTACGTCTGCCCAACTCAGGCATCAACCGGATAATAATGAGACGAGAAATGAATGGACTTAAAACAAAGAATGACAGAAGACAAGAAAATGTACAGAAGAAAGAACAAGAAGAAAAGCAACAGCAGAGAAAAATGAGAATCGAGATGACTGACGATTCCAACACCACACCCCCGTCTCCATCCTCTCCTGCGTCCCTCGTTCAGGGAATGGTCCTGGGAGAGTCTGGATTCAACGTCAGAGACGTTACATGTGGGCGACCGTCCACTCATTGTTCACATGATTGATTGCTTGCAGGTGGCAATTGATTGTTTTCACTGCTGAGTGGTTTTGAACAGATACATATTCTATGGCTGAATATATAACTAAATCGGCGTCAGCATCAACAGTCGCATTGAGGATGGGAAGTAAGACACACATGGGACATTCCAAGCATCATTGATAGAGGAAGATAACCTGGATAGAACACATTTCTGATATGCCTTGTCTCACGTTAGCAGACAGGCGTCTTCACCTGTCAGACCTCGAAACTTGTTAACCGACGGGCTTCCTAAGATCCAGAGTGACAAGACATGTTGGGAGAGTTCACATGATGCAGAGACAATCATGCATCTGTAAGAATAGAATGTAAGAGGATGACATATTGTGATAGTTCATGTGGAGCAGACAGAAGAAGACATCTGTAGTAACAAGTGGTAGGGAGAGGAAAGAGATTCTCTGAAACGTAACAGCACGAACCTGTCCCAGTCCACAGTCCAGCATGTCTTTCTTGCAGGCAGGATGCTCACAGAAGTCTTCATCATGTCCGTCTAAACAGTCTTTTTTAAAAATCACACACCAGACTGTAAGGCACGAACTCCCCAGATATGTCACAATAAAAGTACGGCTGTGACAATCCCTGGGACATACTGCAAGTCGCCTTGTACCACGTCTCCGTGTTCTCCAACCCCCTGCATTGACTTTTCACATCACAGGCCAGTAGTTGGTGAGTCAGGTGTTGCATGGGGACAGGTTTCAAGATTAACACCCGATGTTGTTGTTCTACTCGGTACAGGAAGCGTGACAGCTGCGCTGGCGAAGCGATGATCTGACAGGGGCGGGAGTTCACACAGAAAGGCATCTGTCTTGCTGTTACAACGCATTCCAATAAAGAAGCCGGAATAGGAGCCCCACTTAAAACATTCTGTCACCTTTGATTGAGTTCGTCTGACATCCAGAATCTCGTGTAGAGTAAAAACCACAGCACCACTCTCCCACCGCATAGAATTTGAGTAACTGAAACAAAAATGGAACTATGTTTGCACCGTTGAAAGGCAGTGGGATGGATGGAGGGGTGGGCAGTGGGGTGCACATCTTAATGCATTTTATCCAGTGCCTTCACAATTACTCTAGTTTTGTTGCGAAGAAGGTGAATCAAGATAACACATGTGGATACGACACACAGCAGGCCGCACACTCTTTTGTTGCAATGTTCTGTAGATCTAACTACTGTAACAAACAAGCTGAAGGGAAAAAAAAAAAAACGTAGTGAAATAAAAATCCTCTCTCTCTCTCTCTCTCTCTCTCTCTCTCTCTCTCTCTCTCTCTCTCACACACACACACACACACACACACACACACACACACACACACACACACACACACACACACACACACACACACACATTTTCGTCTTGTCTTGTTCGGAATCTCTGCAATCACTTCTTTATACCCCTCCTTTCACCCATCCTTTCCGACGTGTTTTGCTTGAAATCGTTCGAACTTTATTCAGACACTTGCCTCATGCTCCGTGCACGCTACCATCCAGCCAGTGCAGCACTCAGCTCCAAACCACAATGTAAATGATTGACAGTACAGTGCAGCACTCAGCTCCAAACCACAATGTAAATGATTGACAATACAGTGCAGCACTCAGCTCCAAACCAAAATGTAAATGATTGACAATACAGTGCACCACTCAGCTCCAAACCACAATGTAAATGATTGACAGTACAGTGCAGCACTCAGCTCCAAACCACAATGTAAATGATTGACAGTACAGTGCAGCACTCAGCTCCAAACCACAATGTAAATGATTGACAGTACAGTGCAGCACTCAGCTCCAAACCACAATGTAAATGATTGACAGCACAGTGCAGCACTCAGCTCCAAACCACAATGTAAATGATTGACAGTACAGTGCAGCACTCAGCTCCAAACCACAATGTAAATGATTGACAGTACAGTGCAGCACTCAGCTCCAAACCACAATGTAAATGATTGACAGTACAGTGCAGCACTCAGCTCCAAACCACAATGTAAATGATTGACAATACAGTGCAGCACTCAGCTCCAAGCCACAATGTAAATGCTTGACAGTACAATCAAGTTTCTGTCGTAGCGGTATACACGCTCTGTTCAGCTTGTTAGACGTAAAATCAGAGTAATCGTGAAAGCACGAACAGAAAATGCTCCCCGATGTGTATCTTCTTCCCCGCTCCAGCCCCCTATATAACATTTCACCTCTATAACGTCGCAGACACACACACACACACACACACACACACACACACACACACACACACAATCTCTCTCTCTCTCTCTCTCTCTCTCTCTCTCTCTCTCTCTCTCTCTCTCTCCAATTAGAAATTTCTAGAGAAGGAAAATGTTTTTAATCCAACGGAACAGATATCATGTGTATCCTTAAAATACAATTCGTTCTTAAAACGATAACCGATCATTCGAGAAAGATAATAAGAAACTGAAGTCTTTATTGCTGTTTGTTTGATTTTTTTTAATACATCGCTTGATAATGATATATGGTGTGATGTATTTTTATTCGATCTAAAGGAATCACCATGGACGGGAACTCCGTATAATTGAATATATGCACAGAGACGCATTGATTTGCAGCCAGACAAGGGATGAAAGTACAGATTCTATTCCCATCAAAAAAGGCATTCTACAACAGAGTGTACTAAGTCCCAAGCTGTTTGACATTTTCACAGGCGATATTACCAAATCATATGGAAATATACTTCCCTATTTTTTAACGGAGCAATGTAGTCTCAAAACTCGTGCCTTCTATCCACTTTTATCGACAACAAAATTAGGGGTAAAGAATAATTCGGATCTGTTATGTTCTCAGTGTCAGCTGTGGGCATTGACAATCAACGAAAAAAAAAAAAGGTTTCACATTTTCAAAGTAATGGTCCTAAGCTCTATCTTACTTTTCTTGTGGAGACCATTGCATTTAAACAGTAGGCGATACCTTACTTTTCTTGTGTCTGCAATTGCATTCAAACAGTAGACAGTACCTTACTTTTCTTGTGTCTGCAATTGCATTCAAACAGTAGACAGTACCATACTTTTCTTGTGTCTGCAGTTGCATTCAAACAGTAGTCAGTACCTTACTTTGCCTTTCTATTGGATACGATTGCATTCAAAACCAGTAGTTAGATACAAGTAGTTAAGGGTCATTTTCCGCCAAACGTTGTAACTTCCCGTATGTCATACACCATCTGGCCAAAATAGGTAATAGGACAGTACATAGCCTCAATCGCAGCGTTCGTGGAAACGAATTAGAAATAGATTTACTAATGCGTTTGGTTTACATATTAGTTGCTTCTCTGTGGGTTACAGGGTCGAGCTGTAGTTTCCTTTCAATACCACAAGCTTTTGTCATATGTGCTATTCTACTAGTTCACCCTCTCTCTCTCTCTCTCTCTCTCTCTCTCTCTCTCTCTCTCTCTCTCTCTCTCTCTCTCTCTCTCCCCATATACCCATCAAAGAGAGTCCACATCTAGGTTTGCAGAGGTTTGCAAGGAGAACAAAAAAAAGACAATTAAAATACCTCTACCGGCGGAGTTGACCAGGTATTCTATTCTTCTACCTTCTGTATACCAAGTAAAATCATTTAGGGTTCATACAGTTGAACCATAGGAAGACAGTTACCTGAAACAAGACTGTCATAGTTCAGGAAGGAACCACAACACACGGAAGGCTGCCGCTCTGGGCTCGGACGCTGAGGTGTTCTGAAAGAAACCTCAGATCCCGTAATCAATACTTGGAGGAATTCTTTTCTCTTACCCTTTCTCTCTTTTTCCTCTTCTCTTCCATACACAAAATTCCATGCAAACACGAACGGATACTCACAAATCATCTTGGTTCTCCAAGCCCTTCACCTACAGTTGGGTTAAAAAGCGAAATTTTCTCAAGAAAATTAATATTGCTTTCATATGTTTTTTTCCCCAGTTTTTTTTTTTTTTCAATACACGTGACTGTCCACAAATCAGTTACGAATTATTCACAAATCAATATCATCATTCCAGATATGTCAATAACATTTACCCGACATTCATTGAACTTTTCTCTTTCCTTTTAAATAAATCATTCATCCCCAACTGTATACCTCTAGGGAACAAGCACTGAGGTAATGTCCTAGCAGACTTCTGCCTGCAATTACAGTTCCGACTTCTCACAGGTCACAGGACATCGCTGACCTCTCACAGGCCACAGGCCCCCAAGTCCTACTCCCCCCCCCCTCCCCCGGGTTGTTCTGCCTAACAGGCAATGCTATGAGCAAGACGCAAAAGGGAGTTAAAGTCCCTTAACCCACAAGGGTTAACTAGAAGAATCCGGCGTCTGCTCTTGTCCTAGTCATTCCCGGCTAGGACAAAAGTTGTTATTCACTCAGTCACAAAAAAGTGATCTTCATTTATTATTATTCAAACCTTCAGCGTCCTATCGAATCCAAATCATGTTCCCTTACGTGCTGTCACGCCATAATTTGATTTTTTTCCCACACAGCTGTACAAACAGCGTGGTCCTATACCACAAGTGCAAATTTCACCCAACACTTTTATCCATATTTTTACCAACATCATTACATCATAAACATTTTCCAGTTCCGTTCATGACACACATCGAATCGCTAGTCATGACACACATGAATCACTAGTCATGACCCACATTGAATCACACATTGAATCACTAGTCATGACCCACATTGAATCACTAGTCATGACCACATTGAATCACTAGTCATGACACACATTGAATCACTAGTCATGACATGCCTTGCTCTGACAGCATCTCCATTCATCCTTAGCATCATGGTGGTTCGTAACCTACTTTCCTTGAAATGAGACATGTGTAGCGCGGCCTGTAAGGTCACCACAACATAGTCCATCGAGTATGTCCATGTCTAAAGCAAAGTTCAAACTCAATATTCTGTTTACTACATGTATCAAGTGTCCTGTTCTGACAGCAT
>JADBJO010002561.1:157500-170000 GCA_016801955.1 Conus betulinus | reverse complement strand
CACTCAAAATTCGTATAACTAGCGTGCGCAGTTTCGGAGATATATACAGACATGTGAATTTCTTTCTGACTGAATGATGAAAATCCACAGGGAACGTAAGTAAAGGGGGCCACTCACTGTCGTAATAATGGAGCTTTAGAAGAGTTGCCTGTCTGTTGTCACACTGACCGAGACATATGTAGATACGCCCGATAATTCGCAAGCTGATGGTGGAAAGGAAGATGATGTGACCAGGCGGTCGGGTCAGAGTGACACAACTTCGAAATATGTTTTGACATGGGGTCGATTCATCACGACCTGGAGTTTGTATATATCCTGCACAACACACAAGTCATTCATCAACACACACACACACACACACACACACACACACACACACACACACACACACACACACACACACACACACACACACAACCACCCACCACACCACCATCACCACCACCACCACCACCACCACCAACACCACCACCACCAACAACAACAACAACAACATCACCAGCACTCTGCCATATCAAGCAGTTCAACAGAACATCTTAGATTTTATTCTAGATAATTTCGAGGGAAATAAAGTAGCTGTAAACATTCTCATTAATTGTTTGATCTTGTCGTCACATGGAGTCCGACATTTCACATCAACAATAATCAAATCGCTGCTTGCCTAAGCAGATCAGAATGAAACCTTTAGTATCACAAGCTGTTTAAAGCAAATTTTCTATTTGAGCACTATCTGTCCAGTATATCTTCAAATCTTTCCCCCCTTTTTTTTTTATTTATACATAGCTTGGAATCGCAGGGTGCCAGTTTGGGGTGGGTGTTTTGCTGCTGGTATTAATAGAAATGCAACAAATGTGATTGCTACGAGATGGGGGATGAATGTCACCACTTTCCTACTTGTTCTGATTTTAGTGAGAGTCATAAACAGTTACCTAAGCCACTCCATTACAAGCGCTTTAACTCACAACAATTTTAACATGTTTAGTACTACCTAAAAATCCCTACTACCCCACGTAGCTCAGATTGTCCAGATATTGTAATGCTTAACGCGTAGCATTGTTTTGCATTTGATTGTAAATGTTGATGTTATTGAATGTGTTAATATGATTGTTGTCGTGTTCATGCTGCTTTTTTTCTTTTTTTTTAAGTTTTTCTTTTTGAGAAGGCGTGCAAAAAGGTGATACGACTCATTCATTTCTTGCAAAAGTAGCTTCCGTATTTAGAGTCATTGTTTAATGACTTTCTTTTTACTTTCTCCCTTTGTGTTCATTTACAGTTGCAAATGTCCGTTGTGTCTGAAATGTTTTTTTGTTTACATCCATGTACGTGTTGGGGGGGGGGGGGGGGAGGGGTCCAGATCATTCTCTCTCTCTGTCTCTGTCTCTCTCTGTCTCTCTCTCTCTCTCCCTCTCTCTCTCTCTCTCTCTCTCTCTCTCACACACACACACACACACACACACACACACACACACACACACACACACACACACGCACACACACACACACACACACACACACACACACACACACACAACAGACACACACACACACACACACACACACACACACACACACACACACACGCACGCACGCACGCACGCACGCACGCACGCACGCACGCACGCGCGCACACACACACACACACACACACACACACACACACACACACACACACACACACACACACACACACACACACATTTTCAGGGGGTTTCATTTACGTTGTAAGTGAGAGTGTGTTAACTGTTCAGTGTTTTCTTGATTTGTGTAAATTTTACTGAGAAATCCCATATTTTTGAGCCCCGTCTCCAGTCATACGGGTTGGTGGCAGTGTACATATATTGTAAAATTCTTTTATTCTTTGCTACCATAAGGTACCAGGTTCTGACTCTCTCCTGTTCTATTATTGTTTTAATTCTATTCTTTTCTGATATTGTTTTTTCTGTCTACCCTGTAGGAGTTCTGTCATCATCAAAGGAGGAGTTGTTTGATCTTGTATCCATTGTTTTCCATTTTCATTCTTTCACCCTCGTTGTTCTTGATTCTCCTTCTCCTCTTTCATTTTCATTGGAGTGAATGTGATATTGCATTGTAGGCATTCGTCGTTACTTACACCGTCTTTCTTTCATGTAAATTACAGACCTCTGCATTACACTCATACATACAAACAGAGATAAACTTGTCGCATTGCTTTCACATCTACCTAGTTACAACTGTTTCTTTGTATGGATGTGTGAATGATATTGATGGAACTGATATTTTTTGTCATTATTTTCATCCTGTTTTGTTGAAAATGTTTTAACTAAGACTCTTATTCATTTCCAGCATTATCATCATTAATAGCAGTCTTCTGACCTTGACACATATTGATAGCTGTGGGGACGTTCATTGTACTTGGTGACCACTTGATGCCCCAGTACTCAAAACATTAATTGTTTATTCAGTGATTTGCTCCCAATTATCATAAGTTAGCAGTTATTTTGTTTCATGCTCTAAATCAGTAGCTGCTTATTTTTTAACTTGTACTGCTTGCACACCTAAAACGTGTACAAAAACAAAAGAAAAAATATTTAAACTAGTAGGTGGTTCTATGCTAATTTCTACCTTGCCTTGTGAAGACAAGAGTTAAAAAATCTCTTTTGTCATTTTCTTGAACTTATTCAACTTTAGTCATTGCAGAGCTTCCACAGGAAACATTTGATACTCTGGTCCAACAAGCAAAGTCACTAGGTAACTCAGACCCTTTGAAAATCAATGAGTATATTGATTCTGCTATGGGGCATGAATTTAGACTAAAGGAAAGAGCAGCCAGGCTTAAGTAAGAACAAGAGGAAAAAACGAAAAGGTTAGAGGTTGAAGAAGAAGCAAAACACAAAAGGTTAGAGATTTAAGAAGAAAAAAACAAGAAAAGGCTAGAGATTGAGCAACAAGAAAGAGAAAGGAAATTACTTATAGAAGAAAAAGTACATAAAGCATAAGTTCCTGTGAGAGCAAAAAGAACTTGAACTCAACTTGCACAAGCACAAAAACAAGAACAATCTCCTTCTGAGGGATCCAACCATGCTGATCCGAGTCCGATTCATGGTACCCATGTTCCCAAAGTACCAATGTTCAATCAAGGCAAGGATGATATTGATATTGTTTGTATAGATTTGAAGCTCATGCCAAGATGTTGGGATAGAAAAAGGAAGAATGGTCACCCCACTCAGTTAGTGTGTTACAAGGAGTTGCATTGGGTTTTTACCATTCCCTTTGTGACAGTGATACTTTGACTTGTGAGAACGTAAAGCAACAGTTGTTGAAAAGATTCATACCTACGTTTGAAGGTTTCAGAGAAAGAGTTAGAAGTGTGAGGCCTGAACAAGGGGAGAATGTCCATGCTTTTTGACCAGACTTACCTATTTACAGAACAGGTGGATTGAACTGTCTAAGATAAACAAGAGTTTTGAAACACTTCATGATCTTTTGATCAGAGAGCAGATTTTGCAGTCTGTGTCCAAAGACTTGCAGGTTCTCCTGAAGGAAAAAAAAACTTTTGATTCAGCAGAACAGATGTGTGCTGCAGCTAAGCTCTATAGAGAGGCTCATCCTTACAAGTTGTTAGCGAGACAGTCAGGTGCAGTTGCTCATGCTATTGTGTGTGAACAGACTCAACAGTTAGGGACTCATGGTCAGTCTCGGCAGGCCAGTAACTTCAGTGACAGTAGAGGCCAGTCAAATCGCCCTCCTAGTCACAGAGGCTCAGGGCGAGGTCACTCTGTCAGTCAGGGATCTGCTTATCCGGGGGAACTCAGTTTTTATCAGGCTCGGTCTACAAATGCAGGGACTCAGTCTCAAGAGAAGCAGCAACAGCATGCGGTTCTTTCCCACAGTCAGGTAGAGGTAGAGGTCAAAGATCTACACAAGAGACCAAGCAAACTCTTTTTTGTAGACGTTGTAGTGGTGTCAGTGATATCAGTGCAAGCTGCCCTTCACCCGTCGATGTTCAGCCCCATAAGTACGCCTCAACATGCAAAGCTTTTATTTCCCCTGATGTAGAAGAATGTGTTTCTTTGAACAGTTGGTCAGTGTATAATGGTCGTGTTAATGATACACCTTGCACTGTTTTGAGAGATACTGGCTGTACTACTGCAGGTGTGAGAAAGGCATTGGTGAAACCTAAACAGTACAATGATCATTGTCAAAAAAATGTTTAAATGTGGGTGGCAAGATGGAGACATTCCCACTTGCTATATTGTCTGTATGTTCACCTTTTTACACTGGTCTGCTGGAATGTTGTGTATAGATAACCCTGTGGCAGATTTGATACTTGGCAATTCGCCCGAGGTCAAGAATGAACTTGACCAGGTTTTGACTGATCAGATTGCATCAGTCATGAGCAACCAACAAAATAAACGTGAAGGTTCTGCAACGCGCCCTTTGAAACCCCCCCCCCCCCCCCTCCACCCGTGTCACAGACAAATTCAGGTCAATCGAATGGTAAAACAGACCCCTCAACAGGTTGATGATTTGCCATCAGACATTTGACATTTTTTATGTCTCCCACCTGGACATTTCAAATTTGCAAGCTATTTACTTTGTCATCTATTTACCGCCAGGTTAAAGATGCTCCTGATTGTGAATTGCTCAGAGGACTTTGGTACGTTAAAGTAAAGCCATGATTTTCTTGGACAATGGTCTTCTTTAACGCTGTTCACTTGGTAAATTTGACTTTGTACAGAAGCAACTGTGAGTACCAAAACCTCTGTGTACAAATGTTTTGCATGTTGCTCATTGCTAGTGGACATGATGGTTTTGCGCGAGAACAAAACGTCGCATTTTATCTATGTTTTATTGGCCTAAAATATTATTATTGGCTATGTGGATGTCCGTCAGTATGTTCAGACTTGTGATGTGTGTCAGAAGAGTAGGAAACGTGGATCGGTTCCAATGGTTTCTCTTGGAAAAATGCCCGTCATTGATGTATCTTTTCAACACATATGTATTGACCTGATAAGTCCATTTTCTCCATGTTCTCATGCAGGTCACAGATATGTTTTGACTGTTGTTGATGTTGCTACCAGGTATCCTGAAGCTGTGCCTTTGAAAAACACAGATACAGTTACAAATTGCTGAAGAACTCACGAAAATGTTCAGAGATTTTGTCAGACAGTGGTACTCAGTTTGTGTCAAACCTCATGAAAGAGATTTGCCGATTGTTGTTAGTCAAGTCGATCAATACAAGCCTGTACCATGCCATGTCAAACGGAATGGTTGAACGTTTGAATGGTACCCTTAAATCCATGTAAAAGAAAGTGGTACAAAACACCCCCAAGACTGGAACCGTTACCTTCCAGCAGTTCTGTTTGTGCACAGGGAAATGTCTTGCGAGAGCACTGGACTCTCACCATTTAAGCTGCTTTATGGTAGGAAACCCAGAGGTCCAATTGATCTGTTGGCAGGTTGGTGGAATCTTGAACAGACTCAGAGTACTTTCTAGCCTCTGTACCAATATATGACAGAACTGAAAACTCTTTTGAAAGAGAGCGTGAACATTGCTACTCAACATTCAGAAGAGGCTGCTGAGGCATATAAAAAGTACAAGCATATTAAAGCGGTCAGGCGTTCATTTTCTGTTAATGATGAGGTACTTGTGTTGCTGCCCACTGACAAAAACAAATTGTTGATGCAGTGGAAGGGACGCTACAAAATTGCTGATTGTTTTCATCATCCTGATTACATTCTATTGATCAACAACAAAAGAAAACGTTTCCATGCAAGTATGCAAGTGAAATACAATAGAGGTGCGTGTGATCAGTCTGGCAAGGTGAAAATACAATAGAAGTGCATGTGATCAGTCTGGCAAGGTGAAACTTCCTGTGCATTCTGCATGCTGTGTTGACTTACAATTTGACAGGAATGTGTACAACGTGTCAACTGTTGATTTTACTGAGGAAAATTCTGCTTCGCCTGATGTTGTGGACACTCGTTTTCTTGATGGTACCACTATTGTGAAAAAGTGTGATTCCGAACGGACGCACTGTTTTTCTCATACTTTACATAGTGGTTCAAAACAGATGGACTGTTCATTGTGTACTTAGTTACCTGGATTTGACTGTTTCTTTCAAGAGTGATGGACATGTGACAGCTGCGACTGTGATCACCGAGGATGATGATGATTGCCTTGAATCTGAAATGAATATCCCCACTATCCCACTTGTCCCTTCTAAAGAGACTGTTCGTGGTATTTATATTTTGATGAGCAATTAGAGCAATTATCTGATGTGCAAAGAGAAGAGCTGAAATCTGTGTGTCATAATTTTTCTGCTTTGTTTATAAATAATCCTGGATGTGTCAAAAGCCGGAATTTTTCAAGAGATCCCGCTTACTGATAGCAAACTCTCATTAGATTGAAACCATACCCGTTGCCTTTTTCAGCGACTGAAGTTGTTTAAACAGGAAGTTCAGACTATGCTAAAATTTGGTGTCATTTGAGTCTAGTCAGTCTCCTTAAAGTTCTCCCATTGTGCTTGTTTAGAAACCAGATGGATCAATCAGATTCTGCATTGATTTCCGTGCGCTTAACAAAATTACTCGTTTTGATGAGGAACCCATTCCGGATGTTGAGGAACTGTTTTCATAAATCTCTGGTGCAGTCTACTTCACCAAGACTGATTTGTAAAAGGATATTGGCAAATTCTGGTTAAGCCTGAGGACAAAGAAAAGACTGCATCTCAAACCCCTTTGGGACTTTTTCAGTGGACATGAATGCCATTTGGTTTGATTTCAGCCCCTGCTACTTTTGCTCGGATGATGTGTTTGTTGAGTTTGCCTGAGTGCTCTAGCATCAATTTCTTTGATGACATTCTGGTTGCTAGCGTTACTTAGAAAGCACGTCTTCAGCATGTGACAGTTCTTTTTCCTGAAATTGTAGGATCATGGACTCGCTGATCGACCGTCCAAGATGTTCGTCGGTCTTCAAGAACTAGAGTTCCTGGGTCATGTTGTTTCTCACGGCATTCGCAAGCCTCAAGCTACCAAGGTTGATAAGATCCTGCCCGTGTCTCAATCTACCACAAGGAAGCAAGTTCGTTCACTTCTCGGTCTAATGTTCATTCCTCATTTTGCTACCCTTGTTTCTTCCCTGACCAAATTCACAAAAGATTCCAAGCGAAAATCAGTGACGTTGACACCTGAGTGTCAGGAAGCTTTTCAGCTGATTCAGGGAATTCTTGCAAACAAGCCTGTTCTCAAACTTCCAGACCTTTTCCGTCAGTTTGTTCTGAGAACAGACGCTTCATCTATAGGTGTAGGTGGTGTTCTTTTGCAGGAGCATGATGGTGTTGCATCCTGTTATTTTCATCAGCAGGAAACTGCTTGACAGAGACTCGTTACTCTACTATTGAGATGGAGTGTTTGGGAATTGTTTGGTCTATCCAGAAGCTATCTCGCTATCTCTGGGGACAAAGGTTTGTTCTCCAGATAGACCATAAGCCACTCACATACCTCACTAATGCTTCTTTCAAGAATGCAAGCCACTCGATGGTCTCTCCTGTTGCAAGCATTCATGTTCGAGGTTCAGCCTGTTAAGGGTATTGACAATGTTCTCGCTGATGTGCTCATTCGCAATGGCCAGTTTCTTACCGTTCCGTTTCTGTTGTCGGTCGGAAACATTTCGTATCGCCTGTTTCAGTCTTTTTGCTGTGCAGATCGCTGTAGTCAAGCATAAGACATTTTATCCTGATCTACAGTAAAAAAAAAATTTTTAAGTCAATTTATTTCTATAGACATTTCATTGTTTTAATAAAGCATCTTACGACTTAAAAAAAAGGCATTTTCTGGAAGTCATTTGTCAATTCATTTTCAATATCGCATTGTTCTTTAAATGCTGTTTTGTCAATTTTTTTTCTTCAGCATATCTTTGTGACAGTTTGTAATTTGTCCAAAATCTTCATAATACCTTTTGAAAATAAATAATTTTGCTGTATTTAATTTGGACATTTTTTCTCGTGACCTGTGGCGAAGGTTCGATTCCCTTTATTAGTTTTTCTCTTCTATAAAAGCTAACGCTATTTGTTTTTTTTTAGAGGGAGGGGATATTGTCCCACGCACAAATTTTCGACGAGTCGTGAACGTGTGCCGTTTGTATAGTCTATTCATTAATAGGAAAGCTGGCTGTTGAAATTGAAATGCACATTTTGCGTCAGGTAGTAAAGTAATAAGAAACGTTAAAGTTATTTACTTTGTAAATTAATTAAGTAATCCTAAAATATGTAACTCACCAGCAGATGAAGACACATAGATACGTTGCATGTCCACATGCTGCCTCTCAGTGCGGTTAACGGCAGAAAAGGTCACGGACACAGACACTTTGTCAGTACGACAATGCACCAAGCACCCATAATGTGTGTACCCTTGGACAGGGTTTTCGTTCAGCTTGACAAGCACAGTGTCTGTCATACTATATTGCACAGGGATTGATACCACAATACACACTTTATTAAAAGAGACTTTGTTTTCATGCCGCTGAAATATTCTGATAAGTGAAAGTCAACATTTCCAACGCATTCGTGAAATTGAAAACGCACGACTTGGTGAGACTGTACATGGAGTACGAATTGACACTTCCAGTTGTGGACGCCGAGTAAACTCTGGGCGTGAAAACGACCAGTTGATCCTTCAATAGTAAATTCTTCACTGCCGGGTTGTCCAAACATCCGGTCAAACCAGAGACACCCATGGACGCATTCTGTGTCTTGGTGCTACTGGTTCTAAATGTGTCTGCAGTGGTCTGCTGTGTCAGGGCATTGAGGGTGGTTCTCCGAGCTGTAACATACTCCAAACGGTGATGGTGTGGCTCATTCTCTGTTACATCTTGTAACTTGTCTATACGTTTTGATATGTTAATTACATCGCTGCTTTTATTTAATAAATATGTTGGCGTGTTGTTGTTTGTCACTTTGGACCTGTCCGACAGGAAGTCACTTACCGCCATATTGGTGATGATGTTGCACAATGCACAGAACAATAGACTGGTACCCATGAAGACTGTATTTCCAACCAGTGAATAATGAAATGTGTTTATGTATGAGATTCTGCTTTACAGCACTCTGTCACTTATCCGAACGGAAATCTTGTCCAGTTTCCGAAAACAAAGAGGTGGATATGCTCTATATGTGACTTGGGTAAAAGCCAAGAAGAAACCTAAATAATAAATAAGTGAAAAAAATGTTTAAAGACTGCTTCTTTTGGTCACTCGACATACATTCCAAGTACTTCCTGGTTCTCCGATGACTGTACACAACTGACACAAGCAAACAGGAGAACGAACAAACATATCCCTAAAGATTCAAGACAATTTGTTTGATATTTGTAAAAGCAAAAGTGCAAGTCTAATGTCTCATGCCGGTTCCTGTTCATGTTGTCTCTGCAATGTGTGTTCCCAGTAGACTTTATCCAACAGCTTTGTGGATACTGGAAGTGTATTCAATGTTTACTGTAGACCTGCTTCATGGAATAATGAGGTAGTGGTACCCCCTGCCCCCCTCCCCCTCCCTTCTCTCTCTCTCTCTCTCTCTCTCTCTCTCTCTCTCTCTCTCTCTCCGACTATGTCTGTCTGTCTGTTTGTCTGTCTGTCTGTCCTGTCTCTCTCTCTCCTCTCTCTCTCTCTCTCTCTCTCTCTCTCTCTCTCTCTCTCTCTCTCTCGTAGCATCTGTTGCTGGTTCAGTAGTTAGTATAAGAATTATGATACATTACTAAGCTACTATGTTTACCATAGTTAATTCAAAATCATTGTCCACTTTCTTCCCTCTCATCTCCTCTCCTCTCCCTCTCCTCTCCTCTCTCTCTCTCTCTCTCTCTCTCTCTCTCTCTCTCTCTCTCTCTCTCTCTCTCTCTCTCTCTCTCTCTCTCTCTGGAAATGATGATCATACGGGTGCTGATCTTAGTGCAATATCTTCTGCTCCGCCGAAAATTGTTTGTTCTTACAGTTTCTTTCTACCTTCATGCTGGAAACGCATTCGAAACCATAGTAGTAGTAGTAGTTGTTGTCGTTTTTTGGCTGTCAAGTGACAAATATACAATTTTTATGCTGTCCAATATGTTCATTATTTGCTGTGTAATGTGTACGTAGTGATTGACCAGCTGTGCCAGTCAATTAAGCATGATACGGAACTCTCAATTAGCTTTGCATCCATTCTACTCACTTTCTTGTTGAACAAGAGACCAGACGATGCTCGACTAGGAGAAAGGGTAAGAAATATTCCTGGTCTCATCCACTGAACTTTGCAGCACGCTGGACAACAGGTCAAGACTCGACTTAACCAATCTTCTCACTGTGTGTGGCAGTGTTCAACGCCGAGTCTGTGGCACTGACGTACTTTCATGCAAAAGGATTGCTAGAGTAGTTCACGCCTCGCAGATAGTATTCACTTTACACATGCAAAAAAGATCCTACACGAAATGCGCCTCCTTTGCTAGCAAAGTTAGCCAGCTCATGTGCATCGTACGTGATTCTGTAAATATAGCGTCTACTGTATAAAGATGGTCTGGTAAACTAGTATAGTGGAACTTCAAATCTCCCAAGTAAAACCCTGATACACAGATGTATCTGAGTTAAACAAACTATAGGTGCGTTATTGTAACCGTTGCTGGATAGTGAGAAGGGAGACAACTCTTGGTGAACACTTGCAATACCTTGTATTCTAGTTATTATTACTATTTGCATACGGTCTGTTTCCAACGGACCGCTAGGACGATCACACCTGCCAGTGAAAACACCACAAGTAAGATCAACAGAATCGATGTATTTGTAACAGTCTCGGTTTCATCAAGAATGTTTCACTGCGTCTAGTAGGCGCGGACTAGTCCATATACGCTACATTACATCTGCCAAGTTTTGAAACGACAATACGCACGATTTAAAGCTGACTGATAAATGAAATAATGGCTAAGATGAAATTATTTAGAAGAGGGTCTCACAGCTAAGACTGAGCAGATGTCTGACAATACGTTAGCCCAACAGTCGCAGTAAACTGGTATGCTCCAATTTTGAAATCGGTCTGTCAGGCTTTAAACAAAAAGAAAATCATGTATTATTAGAGAGCTGGCACAAGTCATTGATACGTAAGCATCTGTATTTCCAGCAGTGATTGGGACCTCTGTATTACAGACAATTAAAAATTTGAAATCTGCAGCTTGAAGAAAAATTCTGGAAAATTCTGGATGGCACCGTTTTTCTGTGATGCAGTTGGGAGCTAAATTGGTAGATTCACCACACTGGGTTTAGTAATTACATGCCACAAGTTAGAATACCATTGATATCAAAACTGATGCTTCAGCATCAGGCAGCTTGGGGGCTTTCTGCGAAGGTAATGAGACGGGCGGTAGATGGACTAAGCAGGAGCGAGACAAACATATAAATGTGCTGGAGTTACTTGCTGTAGAAAAGACTTTGGAAACCTTCAAGATAGAAGTGACAGGAAAGCACATTACAGTGCTATGTGACAGTGTGCCGTCTCTACTTTCAGAACATGGGGGATTCCAGTCCTCTGATTTCGAAGACATTGCACTCAGAATTTTGGTCTGGGCCTACAAGAAAGAATATGGTTGAGTGCGTCTTATATTCCAGGAAAACTAGAACTGAATGGAGGTTAGACCCCAGATTTGTAAACACCTGTCTAAAAAAAAAAAAAAAAGTTACATTTCCGGACGTTGATTTATTTGTTTCAAGACTAAATTACCAGCTTAAACCTTTCGTATCATAGGGACAGACCCATAATCTGTGGCAGTGGATGCATTCACAATAATTGGAGTAGGTGGAATAATGTTTATACATTTCCACCTTTCACTGTGCCCACAAGGCTCTCACGAAACTGGAAGATCAGACAGACAGGATGTTTGTGCTGTCATACTGGCCAACGGCAGTGTGGTATCCTCCGATGCTTCAGTTGCTGATAGGGAAGCCAGTCCTACGACGCGGGATGAAAACTCTGCGACTAGTGCCCACGGATGCTTTCCACCCACTACATGGGCATCGCGGCGACCATCCACCAAGAAACAGTATGTAGCGCACCTCACAAAATGGCAGCAGTTCTGCACTACATCAAACCTGGATCCCCTTTATCCAGCTGTGGAATCTGTGCTGAAAATTTCTCTCTGGACTATTTGATAAAGGACCGGGGTACAGTGCAATAAACACTGGTCGCAATGCTGCAACAGCAGTCACGCTGAACACTATCGGGTCACATCCATATATAACCCGGTTCATGAAGGGCGGATTTGAAACTCCGCACTCCATTACCCAAGTACACACATACGTGGTACGTAGCAATTCTATTACAATGTTTTAAGCAACATAAATCCAATTCTGGTCTTTTACTTAAAGAGTTATCAAAAACGTTATGTGCATTGCTGTTGCTGCGCTCGGCACAGAGAGTACAAACTGTTCATCTGTTGAAGTTTCTTCATATCAAATTTAACAGAAAAGGATGCACCGAATAAGTTGCACACTAGTTAAAACATAC
>JADBJO010002561.1:147500-152500 GCA_016801955.1 Conus betulinus | reverse complement strand
GACTTTGCAGTAAGTCACATCAATATAACAAAGCCTCGCACCAGTCGGCATGCATTCGTGACGTATAATGCTGTGTGTGTGTGTGTGTGTGTGTGTGTGTGTGTGTGTGTGTGTGTGTGTGTGTGTGTGTGTGTGTGTGTGTGTGTGTGTGTGTTTCACGTGCGCACATGCTCATGTGCTTGATCGTGCATTCATTCGTGCATGTGTGTTTTATTGTGTTGTATATTAACTGCTTTCTTACTTGTAATTCTGTCCGTTTTCTCTTCAAATCACAACCACCTCTATAATAGAGTTCATATGCTGATGTAATTACCACTTGGGAATAGTAGTAGCAGCAGCACAGCAACAGCAGCAATAGTAGTAGTAGTAGTAGTATAGTACGTACGTGCGTTCGTCCGTGCGTGCGTGCGTGCGCACGTGCGTTCGTCCGTGTGTTGTTTGCGCACGTGCATGTGTGGGTATGTGTGTGTGTGTGTGTGTGTGTGTGTGTGTGTGTGTGTGTGTGTGTGTGTGTGTGTGTGTGCGTGCGTGCGTGCCTGCGTGCGTGTGTGTGTGTGTGTGTGTGTGTGTGTGTGTGTGTGTGTGTGCTCCATTTTTTTAAACGTTTTGTAAAAAGCGTAGGGTAGGTGGGAGTGGGGATGCGGGGTGAGTTCGTTTTCGTTACCATCACAGAGCAGAGGTGAAGAGACACCTAATGTTCCAGTTCCTACAGTAGTAATAGTTTCTCCTAATCAACTTTTAAACCTGACTCATAAGCATACTCTGGCACAACTTCATCCTGTCTCACCAGGTTTTATCAGAGCCTGTAGTCCCCTCTTCCCCCATTATTAGTCTTATTCATTGTATTGTCACAAATTAAATGGACAAAACACGGCAAAACCGTGTTGGTGAATAGGTATGTGCTTGAATGTGTTTGAGATTTTACTCGAACGTAAAATCCTAATATTATGCATGGCAGCAGCCTTCAAAGCGTGGGAATCACAAGATCTAGATCAGGGTAATCACTTCCTAAAGCATGTTAACAGCCTTCCC
Organism: Conus betulinus; assembly: GCA_016801955.1. NCBI lineage: Eukaryota > Metazoa > Mollusca > Gastropoda > Neogastropoda > Conidae > Conus > Conus betulinus. The sequence continues at coordinate 151,468 of JADBJO010002561.1, read as the reverse complement.
ATGTTTCAGTCATAGGATGCACTCTTGGACTTGCAATGTGAAATATTCTTTTCTTTTTTTTTTAATAGGCTCACATAAGAAATATTTCACTGGACAACAGCGACAGTATTTACAAACATCAAACAAAGTCATGTAGCATGTCACATAGTGTCCTCATAGATACATCATGACATTTAGAGAAAATACGTTACATAAACATATTTCAGTCATATTGTTCCATTTGATTCCCAAGGTCGCGGACAACATGCAAAACAAACGGAATTATATTCTATGCATTACTAACATTATTCTTGTATCAATCTTATATGTGGAAACCATTTGTCACGTATTCTGCATAGTTCATCTCCATCGAGTAGATATGTTTCTCAATTTTATGTCTGTAACATAGTTCCTTTAGAAACATTATTAGGTTAGGTTTCATCTTATTAATTCTACATTTGTATATGAAATATTTTCCCATTAAAATGATTAAGTCTAGCATATCATCTGTTTTTTGTTTTCTCATCAGTGCCAAACAATATAAGCTCTACATTAAATGACAATCTTATACAGTGTGAACACTTACTGCAGCTCAGATCTACAAGACTGAAAAGTATGCTGATCTGCAAACAGCCTGAGGAGAGAAGGCTATCAGGTCAAAGTCCTCACTGCAGAAATTGGAGCTAGGGGGTTTGTGGGAACGTCTGCATACAGCCTCATGAAACAGCTCTCAGTTGCAGGGAGGGAAAAAACCAAAGCCCCCTGAAAGCAATGGCAGAAGCGGCAGAGAGGTGTTCAAGTTGGATCTGGTCAAGGAGGAACAAAAGTGAACTTCATAAGGCTTAACTTTCCTACAAATATCAGGTGTTCCTGTGGCTCAGTGGTTAGTGCGCGAGTCATTAAGTGGAAATGAGCATGTCCAGAAGGGCATGGGTTCGAATCCCAGTCATGGCTCATCCCAAGTTTTATTAACATTTTCTTCGCATATTCTTTTATTGATTGCACGCAACTTATATAATTTAGAAAATTTACATCAGATCCCAGCTTCTCTGACAGTGTGTGATGGCTTATAAAATTGCCATTGTCATCAATAAATGTTTAACCAAAAATATGTTGTTCTGCATCCATTTCTTGTACAAGAACGGTTTCTTTCCCACTTTGAACTTTTCGTGACAAAAAAGTAGGTTCAGTAGCTAGATCTTTGTTATTTTTTTTTTAATTCTGCACAGTTGCAAAAACATTGATATGCTTTTTTTTTGTTTACTGTTCCCTGCCTCATTTCATTTCCATTTTGTTTTGATTAAATCGAGGTTATTTGTATTTCTTTCTGTCTGTCTTTGCGTTTGTCTTTTGATCTCCCTTGCATCCTTGGGTGGATCCTCAAGCGTAGGCTCAAAGATTGCCCCCTACATTTTGTACTATTTGCATAATATCTGTAGTTTTTCAGCAACTTATTTTCCTCCCACACTTTCGTTTGTTTTCCTTACTACTCTTCGCTGGCTGCTTCGGGGGTGCTATTGGATTCTTTTTTGCACCCTTGGTGGTGAGAACACCACGGTATTATGGACTGTGGTGTGTCTGTATTTGACGTCAGGAGCGCAGATACAACCAGCCGTGTCTCTCTGATGAGTTCCGACCCAGCGTACGAAAGACCTTGGAGCAGGCAATATAAAGCCTCGGAGCAGGCAATATAAATATATCTGTCTTTAAAAGCGATAGCGATGGTTCCCTTATACAGCCAGTGAAGAGTTTTCATATCTGTAATATATTTTCTTGATTTCAAGTTCCCAGTTTTTACATCTTCAACCTCCTGTGCCCACCACCACCACCCCCCCCCCCCCCCCCCCCCCCCCCTTAAGTACTAAGTTTTGCCAAGTCATTACTATGAAGACAATTTAGTTGATGGTCTGCGTTTGTTTCCCCCACTATTAAATTGTTCGTCTTTGTATTTGTTTCACTTTATTCAAGTTTAAAAGCTTGTGCCAGTCTTGCATAAAAGTTACTCTGTGTTAGGTTTCCTTATGGGAGCAAAAAACTATCCCATTTGTTTACTGTTATTTATATGCCTGAAAAACATCTCTCCAAAATGTATTTATTTTGCTTTGTTTCGAATCTGTCTGGTCCGTATGAATCAGGGGCATTGATTTCAGGACATGATAAATGTAATACTACTGTTTTCCATTTACAATTTTGCACGTATACTTTCCTAATCCAGGCGATTTTTAAGGATTTGATATATATCTTTATATTGGGCCTAGAGTCCTCCTTTCCAAATATTTTGCACAGAATATTTTCTTTTAATTTTTATGATTTTCGTTGTTCCAAACAAACTTGAAATATATTTTGAAACACATCTGTTTGAGACTGTGGGAGGATTGGGCAGGAGGATCCACAAGTATACACGTTTTGATAGCACTAATGATTTTAGCTCTGCTATTCTACCTAGTGGTGTAATTACCCTTTTTGACCATATCTTAAACAGATTTTTAACTTCTAAAAAATTATCTGTCACATTGATTTGAGTCATATCTGTCAGATTATTCGTAAAACACACCTCTATGATTTTAAATTTTAAAGGGTTCCATTCCATTTTATAAAAGGGTAAGTATGTGTTCGGGGAATTTTTTTTTTTATCCCTAACCAAACATTAAACGTTTTTTCATAGTTTAATCTAAGTCCGGATATTTGCTCAAATTCATAGAGATCTGCGAACAACTTTTCATATGATTTCTTATCTCCTTCCAGTGTGAAGATGGTGTTATCTGCAAACTGATTTGTCTTGATTCTGTATTTTTTTATGCCTTTAACATCTTGATCTTGCCTTATTTTTATTTGCTGGTATTTCGGCACATAAAACAAAACAAATAGGGAGATATAGGATCACCTTGTCGGCATCCTCTTCCGATAGAAAATCCCTAAAGAAACTTCCCGTTCACTATAACATAAGACCTTATCTTTTCATAAAAAGATTATATCCATTTCAGTATTCCTTTTCCGAAACCAAATGCAGTGTGAAATATTGCTACTTAAATTTAAAGAAAGTCAACAAGCTTGGCGTTGCACACTATGGTTAAATGTGATCGAACTGTTTACTGACGCAGATGTCTCCTTTACTTAAACTTGCAGGAACAGGGAAACATGATCTGTCTTCAGATTTATTTTTAACGGAGAAAACTCAACTTGAAAAAAAAAAAAAAGAAACCCTTTCTTCCTCCTTTTTTCTTTCCCAGAAAATAATGTAGACACAGTGATGATTTACTACTTGTTTTCGGGAGGCATAAATTGATTTACGAGATAAGTTGGCTTTTATTTATACTTGTGATAGCAGCAACAGACAATTGTGTGTACATGTATGTGCGCGTATACGCGCGCGCGCGCGCGCGCCCGCGTGTGTGTGTGTGTGTGTGTGTGTGTGTGTGTGTGTGTGTGTGTGTGTGTGTGTGTGTGTGTGTGTGTGTGTGTGTGTGTGTGTGTGTGTGTGTGTGTGTGTGTGTGTGTGTGTATGAGTGTGTGCGTGCGTGCGTGCCTGCCTGCCTGCTTGCTTGCTCGCGCGCTTTTGTGTGTGTGTGTGTGTGTGTGTGTGTGTGTGTGTGTGTGTGTGTGTGTGTGTGTGTGTGTGTGTGTGTGTGTGTGTGATGTGGATTGCGTGCATAAATATTCAAAACAGTATATTTCTCTAAAAACACAAACGATTCGATTTGTCTTGTTTAAATAAAAAAAAAAAAGACATCAAGGAAAGCCAACATCCGTCGACGTATGCCAGCATAATATTTGAAGTGAGTACTACAACTCAATGATCAATAACTGAGGAAAAGTCTGAAAATACATTACTGATTTTGATATATCAAACAGGATTCAAAGGGAAAGAACTCTTTCACACAGACGATATGTTTACATTTACAGCCGTCTTCCAAAACAGATTTCAAACAGTTCTAAGCTCTTGCTAGTATTCATTGATGAAGAGCAGTTCTTTGTGCGATTTGTAAACA
>JADBJO010002561.1:132500-145000 GCA_016801955.1 Conus betulinus | reverse complement strand
CCCTAACGGTTTTTCTTCTTCATGGAATATCTCAAAAAGTACGTGGCCGATATTTCTGAAAATTTGTAGGTATCTTCATTATGGGTCACGGATGATGCCCGATGTTTAAGTTTACCGTTATAGGCCTTACTAACGGATGACAATGGTTTCCTTCTTTTTATGAAAAATCTCAGAAAAGTCTCGGCCGATCTTTCTGAAAATTTGTAAATATGTTCATTATAGGTCACAGATGATGGCCGATGTTTACCAGAATAGCCATTACTAACGGTTACACCAGTCCAAGACGGTTTTTCCTCTTTATGGAATATCTCATGCGTATTCAGGATAAACTGGGAGTACGTTTATATGCTTTGCATCTTGTTAATATTTCAAATCTACAGATCTGTCGTTTCTATTCTAAGGTTCAAATCCCCCACGCACCTAAACTAGAGTATTGCCATGATGCCCAATAGCTTGGTGTGTTGACGACGAAACTGGTGACAGCCAAGGCCTGTGTGTCTGAAAAGATTAACTATGACAGTGTTCTGTGCCTGTGGTTTAAAACAAGACAATGAGCATTCGTCTGGCGTTATGGACATGTAATTGTCTTGTCATGGAAACATGAATTACCCTACGTGTTCTTTTTGTTATTCACTGTTCTATGCAGCGTTTGAGATTTTCTTTCATATCGGTTAAACTCAGGTTATCTATATATGTTTCTGTTAGTTTCTGTGCTATGTTTTATTGCATTCAAGGTCAGAGAGGGCTAAGCCAAATTTTTGATAAATGTCAGATCGTATTTGATCACGTATTCAGTTGTTGTTGTTGCTGTTGTGTACATGTGTCTGGGCAGGGTATACAAGCAACAGTGGAACATCCTTTCGGGTAGATGCCACATTGTCTGTTCCTAGCGCTCTTTGTTGGTATTGGTGCAATGCGAATTGGCATCGCAAGCAGGATTCATTAGAAATCATGGGGCTGTTAGTTAGGTCATCAATAGAGCACGGGTAACCAAGCTGTCCATCATTTACTGTTTACTGTCTCACTATATATTTCAACTGTAGCTGTCACCAGTAAAATGATGAACTACCGGGCACAGGACAGGGTGCGGGTGGTGGTGAGTCGCACTGTAATCACTCACCATTCACAGGGACGACTGTACCAGCAGTGCACACACATTAATGCAAAGTAAAATGTAATAATGAAGCTCTCTATCAATATAAAAAAAAAACGCAACTGTGCAGCAGGTTGTGCCGAACAACATACAGTAACTGCTACTTTCGTCGAGCACCATACACGAAAAGATGAAAATGTTTACTTTTCTCCCGTGCACGAGCAAATCAACACTTCGCACATTACACTGGCGCACTATTCCTTCCTTCTAATATTGTTGATCAATAGCTACTGAACCAGTGGAATATTGAGACCGAAATTACTTGCAGTTGATGTGCAGTCAGTTATGCTCGTTGATTTGAACTTATCAAAAACACCTGAATGTACAGACATTTCACACTTTGCTGTCTAACTAGATAGCAGAAAGAAAAAGAACTTGCAGCTGGGTGGCATGAGTTTCTGAACCCCTTGGGATGATTTTCTCTCATGACGTTTCCTACCACAACGATCCACCAGTATATTTAAGTCTTTTTCAACAGTATGTTGATCCCAAATACAGACTTTGAAAATGTCTCCACAAAAGAATGATGGCACCGCATTCGTTAATAACACAAAAAACGTGACAGTTTGTACCTTTTTTTCTTCATACACAAAAATATAACAATTATTATATCTTAACAGATTACATGCAACAAGGTAACAAAGGTGTTGTTTCTGTTTTTAGTGCAGCATTTAAGAATTATTACATGCCTGTATGTTTCATGGTGAATGCTGCACTGCTGATGTCACTCTGTATCATATATTGATGTGAGCTTACTCAAAACTCATGTGGATGACTGGAGTAGGATGCATAATGTCGTTTGACGGTGTGTGTGTGTGTGTGTGTGTGTGTGTGTGTGTGTGTGTGTGTGTGTGTGTGTGTGTGTGTGTGTGTGTGTGTGTGTGTGTGCGCGGCGCGCGCGCTCGCGTACTTGCTTGTGTGTGTGTGTGTGTGTGTGTGTGTGTGTGTGTGTGTGTGTGTGTGTGTGTGTGTGTGTGTGTGTGTGTGTGTGCCTGCGTGTGTGTGTGCGTGTGTGTGTGTGTGTGTGTGTGTGTGTGTGTGTGTGTGTGTGTGTGTGTGTGTGTGTGTGTGTGTGTGTGTGTGTGTGTGTGTAGAGAGAGAGAGAGAGAGAGAGAGAGAGAGAGAGATGTCATAAACTGAATACATCAGAGCCACGTCTATGTACCTCTGAACTAAGTTATGTATAGAGATACACGTGTGTGGCTCTGATTTTCTCTTATGCTTGTTCTCGAAGATAAGTCGCTGCTTTTGAAAAAAAAAAATCATATGCATGTGATGATCATAATCATGATTGTGATCATTATTGTTATTGTTACTACTACTACTGCTGTTACTGCTGCTGCTGCTACAACTGCTACTACTAGGCCTACTGCCATCACTACTACTATCATCATCATCATTACCATTATCATTATCATCAGCAGCAGCAGCGTCACATCATTGCTATTATTATTATTATCATCATCATCATCATTATTATTATTATTATCATTATTATTATTATTATATTATTATTATCATCATCATCATCATTACTATTATTATTATTTTTTTATATTATTATTGTATTTCAGTATGTGTTCACAAGTGACAATTGTTTACAAGACAGCTTCAGTAATGATTGATCATACGTTCGAGAATTAAACAAAATAACAAGAATTGAATCAAAACAAGAGAAAAGGTAGACCACCAGAAACGCTACCTGGCAATGCAATTATTTCGTTTAAAACAGCTGAACGAAATAAACAAACAAAAAAGTAAAACGCATAAAAAACATAGAAACACATTTTTGTCACTTGATCGCATATAAAAACTAGGATGTGAGTAGGGAATAATAAATGCTTCTCAAAATGAGCCTTCAGCAAGCTTATAATCCCCAATGGGGAGACCATTTATTAGTTTATTATTGTTCAGCCCCTTGCGGGATCACTCCAAGTACTGGCTTTCAGCACTCGTGTCTAAGAATTATCTCTTTTTATATTTCTATTTTTCACAAGAAAATGCAGCTTATTTGGTTGTTTCATAATCTTCTTGCTTCTTAAATTGAGACCTTTAGTTGCTTTTTTTTTTTTTTTTGCTTTGTTTGTGTTGAAAATTCAACAAACATGCTATCAGTAATGCTTAAAAGTTAAAAGGCAAAAAAAAGACAAAAGATAAGAAACGGAAGTCTCAGTTGGAATGAAATTTGGCACATGACCTCCCTCAGGATCGGCCTCATTCTCAGATCTGCATATGACCTTCTGCACACAAAATGCTAACCGGGTGAAGTGGGGAAAAACTGACTATCCTTCATGCCCCTTCTGTCTGAAAAACAAACAGTGGAGCATGTTCTAAGCTCATGTAACGTAGCCCTGGCTCAAGGAAGGTACACATGGAGGCACAACCAAGTGCTCAAAGAGGATGAACAAGTAGTCTGGGCCAGTATCAACACCACAAAAGGGAAAATCAGGACTTCAAAAGCACCCACAACTTTCTTCACGGCAGGAGGCAGCGAATCATGGCCAAAAACAACAGTGCCACACGGAACAAGCAGGCAGATTCTGCTGCTGGACGGGGCGGATGACTGGGAGTGCACTGCAGACCTCCCAGAATGGAAGAGTCACCCAGACATCATCAGCAAAAGTGGCATGAGACCAGACATAGTAGTCCACTCTCGGTCAACCAAGCAGCTGATCATGATCGAGCTCACAGTGCCATATGAGAACAGAACGGAGGGCAGCTCAAATCTACAAGACTGAAAAGTATGTTGATCTGGCAAACAGCCTTAGGAGAGAAGGCTATCTAGGTCAAAGTTCTCACTGCAGAAATTGGAGCTAGGGGGTTTGTAGGAACGTCTGCATACAGCCTCGTGAAACAGCTCTCAGTTGCAGGGAGGGAAAAAAACAGAACCCTGAAAGCAATGGCAGAAGCAGCACAGAGGTGTTCAAGCTGGATCTGGTCAACGAGGAACAAAAGTGAACTTCATAAGGCTCTACAAATATCAGGTGGCTCAGTGGTTAGTGTGCGCGAGTCATTAAGTGGAAAATGAGCATGTCCAAAAGGGCATAGGTTCGAATCCCAGCCATGGCTCGTCCCAAGATGGGAAAAGGGGGCTGCAGAGGGACGTCCGGAGTCATGAACTGGGTGTGGCCCCAACCCCCCTAGAGTGTCAAGAGATAAGGGCCGAAACACTTGCTCGAAGGGGGGCTTCTCTTCTGAGGACTCTGCTGCCACTCTCTCCACGGGTTTCTTACTACTACTACTACTAATAGGCAGAGCAGTTAAGTTGAGTTTGCTGCGAGTGTGGTATAGCTGTGGACGCCAGGGGAGAAGTGGCAGCTCTCCTTTGAGGGACACTGATGTGAGAGATCAGTGTCGGGCGGCGCAGACAACCTTCCAGCCGTATGGATGACGACGAGTTTAGCCTGTGTCGCCGGGGGACGGCTCCTGGAATTGTGGGGCGATCGGCGAAGTAGCGCTTCCTGACTGTGACTACCGTGGGCCTGGAATACCGTGCTGTTCTGTGAGGTGACAGACATGAGGGCACTCCTTATGGGGTTGGGGCTGAAAAATTGCCCTCTCTGCCGCAGTCAGCGACTACCCGCCAAGTTTTTGGGACTCGTGCAGCGCTCCAGGCGACTTTCGTCCTGCTCCTTCCTTGAGGCGGCCTCACGCGGCACAGGACCATCACCACCCGAGCATGAAGAAGGCCGCCCGGTGGTCCTGAAGACAGCGTGATGTTTGGGGGACAGCAGGCAACACACACCGACGCCCATCGTCGGTCGACCAGCAACCTGAAATTGAACCAGCGTTCAAGACCAATGCAACCAAACTTGAACCAACATTCAAGAACAACACGACTAGAATTGAGCCAATGTCAAGAGGAACACGAGCTCTGAGAGACAAGTGCGACGACCCCCATTGAAACTCCCCACTACTACTGCCAGGCGACAGCAGTTGCCACAAATATGCAGACCAATGTCTGCAGGAACCTTGTCCTCGAGGGTCTCAGGCCGCCAGGACGTGAATCTCGCCCTTCACAGCTAACAGGAGCCAAGACTAGGATATTCCGAGACCACTGTGGAGATACAATCAGGTTTCGAAATGCAGATATGTGACCAGGAGTATTGAAATGACAGCGAGTTTCTGCCGCTGTGGAGATTGTCACCCACTTGGAGATAATAAGCTTGCTGAAGCATTTATTATTCACCCATTCAAGCACACACTGTTAGTTACGCAGAACTATCTACCGATGCAGATACGAATGCTTATCTCCCCATACTTTTTCACTCTAAGACATAAGAGCAAGTTTTGCTTTATAATTGATATATATATATATATATATATAAAGCTCTCCTGCGAGATATATGTATATATGAAAGAGCGATTATCCTTCATTAGCATTAGATGGGGACCGTCATAGTCTATCTTGAAATACAGAATCACTGAGGTCTGTTTTGGAACTTTTCCCTTCAAAACATATACGTCAAAATGGTTTTAACCCCCCCCCCCCCCTCCCCCCCCTCCTCAATGCTGATAATGATCGGAAGAGAGTAGTAACCTGTCATTTGTTATGATTGTTGTTTCTAACGAAATCTGTTGTTTGTAACAATATCTGTTGACTGTGATGATGTGTGTTACTTATAACACAATGTCTGTTGTTTGTCCGGTATTTGTTGTTTGTAACGGTGTTTGTTGTTTTTGTAACGATATATGTCGTTGGTAACTTGTCTGTAAAGGATGTCAGTTGTTTGTAAAGATGTCCATTGTTTGTAATGATCTATGTTGTCTGTAACGATGTCAGTTGTTTGAAACAATATATGGCGTTTGTAACGATGTCTGTTGTTTGTTTGTAGCGATGTCGATGATCTGGAACTTGTCTGTAACGATCGGTTGTTTTGTTACGATGTCTGGTAATGTAACTTGTCTATAACGATGTCTATTATTTGTAACTTGTCTGTAACAATGTATATTGTCTGTAACGATGTCTGTTGTCCGTAACTTGTGTGTAACGATATCATTGTCTGCAACAATATCTGTTGTCTGTAACGATATTTGTTGTCTGTAACTTGTCAGTAATGATGTCTTAGGGGTTTTTTTTTTCATCAATCTTTGTCAAGAACTTGTAACAATGTCTGTTGTTATTTTTTGTAGCGTTGTGTGTTATTTGGAAGTCGTCTGTAGCAATGTCTGTTGTTCGTACCGATGTCTGTTGTTTGTCACGATGTCTGTTGTGTGTAACCTGTATGTAATGATGTCTGTTATTTATAACGATATTGTTATCTGTAACTTGTCTGTAATGATGTAATTTTGTATTGATGTATGTCACAAACTTGTCTTGATGTTTTTTGCTTCTAACGATGCCTGTGGTTTGTAACGATGTCTGTCGTTTCAGCGATGTCCACGGCTTGTAACTTGTCTGTAATGATGTCTGTTGTCTGTAACGATCTCTTTTGTCTGTAACTTGTCTGTAATTTGTAACTTGTCTGTAACGGTGTCTGTGGTTTGTTATGGTGTCTACAATTTGTAACTTGTCTGTAATTTGTAACTTGTCTGTAATTTGTAACTTGTCTGTAATTTGTACTTGTCTGTAACGGTGTCTGTGGTTTGTAATGGTGTCTGTGGTTTGTAACTTGTCTGTCATTTGTAATGTGTTTGTACGTTGTCTGTGGTTTTTGTAACGATGTCTTTCTTTGACGATGTCTGTGGTTTGTAACGATGTCTGTGGTTTGTAACGATGTCTGTTGGTTTGTAACGATGTCTGTGGTTTTTTTAATGATGTCTGTGGTTTGTAACGATGTCTGTGGTTTGTAACGATGTCTGTGATTTGTATCGATGCCTGTCACAAACTTGTTTGTAACGCTACCTTTTGGCTGTAACGCTGTGTGTTGTTGGTAAAGCTGTCTGTTGTCTGTAACGATGTCTATCATAAACTTGTATGTAGCGATGTTTCTTGTTTGTAACAATGTCTGTTATAACGATGCCTGTCATAAACTTGTCTGTAGCGATGTTTGTTTGTAACGAGATCTGTTGTTCATAACGTTGTATCATACGAACTTGTCTTTAATAATATCGGCTGTCTGTAACGATGTCGCATGTTACTTGCCTGTTACGATGTCTGGTGTTTGTAACGTTCTCTCTCACAAACTTGTCTGTAACGATGTCTGTTGTTTATAACGAAGTCTGGTGTTTGTAACCATGTCTGTCACACACTTGTTAGTAACGATATCTATTGTTTGTAACTTGTCTGTAACGATGTCTGTTGTTTGTAACTTGACTGTAACGATGTCTGTTGTTCGCCTGAGGAATTTAATTGTGGAATTGACCTATCTGTGTTGAACTAACGCAGCTGACACACCGAATGAACTAAACGGCGCTTTACTTGCTGTGTGGATGAAGATGGAACACGCTGTTGGTGCGGTGCAGCAGCCATTACAGGGCTGCTGATGACACGTACTCTGCGCGTCTTAAAACACAACATGCCCTCTGGAAATGAGCTTCAGACCTTAGACGATCCTTCGGAGTTGAATGGTTGCAGCCACCTGCATTGTTAAATTGTGCAATGCGAATTACGGCCGCAGACACACACACACACACACACACACACACACACACACACACACACACACACACACACACACACACTCACTCACTCACTCACTCACTCACTCACACACGCACTTCATACCATTGTTTTTCGCCATCAACATCAAATCTCAATATGCAAACAGCTTGTGAAATGCTGAAAGCTGACTTTATTGACAACTACACGACATTCACAACAACTGCAGGAAAACCTAAACTTGTCCTGTACAGAAATCGTATTCACCCCAGCGAAGCAGGTACAGCCAAACTGACAGTTAATTTCAAGCAGATCTTTTTTCGCTCTCAACGTGATTTTAATTTCAGACGGAAAGTAACTGTGCATTCTCAGTTAAACTGCACAGGCTCAAACCGTTTCAGCAAATAACATGTATTCCTCTCAAAATCAACAGAACAGTTTCCTGGTTTACAGCCAGCAAAGCAATGCACCATCTGCCGATTTTTCCGCCAACAGAGTTCATGAATCATCATCCACTCTTTGTCATAGAGACAACCCACTGCCATCACAAACTTCAAGCGCCTCTGATCGTGCCCCCCGACCTTTGACCCCCCCTTCCCCCCTCTTCCCTGCATAACAGCAGTCAGGCAATTCATGTTCCGCCGCCCTATCCCCCAAGTCAGGCAGTGAACCCTGTTGCTCCGGTTCGGTTCCCCTTGCTAGTTGAGTGTGTGTGTGTGTGTGTAAGTGTGTGTGTGTGTGTGTGCGTGCGTGCGTGCGTGCGTGCGTGCGTGCGTGCGTGCGCGCGCGCGCGCGTGTGTGTGTGTGTGTGTGTGTGTGTGTGTGTGCTATCACCTGAGTGTCACACCTGCTGGCTTTGATGGAAGTCACTGTTGTCACAAAATATTTAATACTTTTTTCTGATGTGTAATTCTTGTCTCCTTGTTTATTCGCATTGTCGATTTACCATTTTCATTAATCATTGCATTTCGTTCTTTTTGGCCGTAAAGATTGACTTTATAGCTATAAACCTTGTTAACAACGTGTTCTTGATAAAACGTTTCATGTTATTTTCCTTGATGTACGTTGTTAATTTGTCTCATGTTGATAAAGTGCTTTCATAATAGTTAATAGACGTAATCTGTCTTGGTTTTTCATTCAACAGTTTACCGTTTGTGGCTATATTGTGTATATTCAGCAACGCATCTCTTTGTAATAAGAAGTACTTTTGTGCATAGGCCTGTGGTTTGTATACTGAGTGTTAAAGTGGTAATATAATGCCTTCTGCGTTAAATACATATTTGCTGCACGACTGCTCCCGGAAAAATGCCAAGAGCAGTAGAGCGATCTGTTTGTGACCTTTGTCAATCTGACCAAGGCCTTCGATACGGTCAACAGAGATGGTTTGTGGAATATCATGGAGAAATTTGGCTGTCCCAGCAGGTTCATTACGATCGTCCGACAATTCCACGACGGCATGATGGTGAAAGTACTGGATGATGGAGACGAGTCAGAAGCCTTTCCAGTGTCCAACGGCGTAAAGCAAGGCTGCGTTCTCGCCCCTACACTCTTCAGCATGATCTTCTCAGCCGTGCTGACTGATGCCTTCCGTGACTGCCAGGGTGGTATACACGTCAGATACAAAACTGACGGTGGGCTGTTCAACCTCAGGCGACTGCAGGCTCTTACAAAAGTGAAAGAGACCGCCACCAGGGACTTCTTGTTTGCTGATGACTGCGCCACAATGAAAGCACAGAGCAGATGATGCAGCATGAAATAGACTGCCTCCCACGAGCCTGCGACAACTTCGGTCTCATCAGCAGCACCAAAAAAGGCCAAAGTGATGTATCAGCCTGCGTTAGGTAAACCCTACCAGGAACCACACGTCATTGTAAAGGGGCAGAACTTACAGGCAGTTGACAACTTCACCTATCTGGGCAGCTCACTCTCACGAGCTGTGAATATTGACGCAGAGGTCAGGAACAGGATTGCCAAAGCCAGCTCTGTGTTTGGGAGACTCCCGTGAAAATGTCTGGGAGCGCAGAGGGCTAAGCCTCACCACCAAGCTGAAGGTCTACCATACAGTGGTACTAACCACTCTCCTCTATGCCAGTGAGACCTGGACTGTCTACAGCAGACACACGCCAAACAGCTCAACCATTTTCACTTCAGCTGTCTCCGAAGAGACTCTACACATCAAGAGGCAGACAAAAAGTCCCAGACACTGAGGTCTTGGAAAGATCCAGCATCCCCAGCATCTACACTCTCCTTCAGAAATCCCGAGTCAGATGGGCTGGCCACATCGTCAGAATGCTAGACAGTCGACTGCCGAAACAACTCCTGTACGGAAAACTGAGTCAGGGCAAGCGCAAAGTTGGGGGGACAGAAGAAACGTTTCAAGGATTGCCTCAAAATGTCCCTCAAAGGCCTGGACATCAACCTCAACACCTAGGAGTCGCTTGCCCTGGACCGCCCAGCCTGGCGATGCAGCAGCACACAAAGGGTGCATATACATCAGAGAAGAGACGCACAGCATAAGCTGAGAGAAAGCGAGCCGCGCGCAAGGCCAGAGCTACTTCTACCTCCACTTTAGCACCCACTCACATGAGTCCCATATGTGGGCGTTCCTTCCTGGCCCAGATCGGCCTTACCAGCTACTCAGCAATCTTCCATCTGAGATTGAGTCATGGACATATTCAAAATCGAAGGACGAACAACAAAAAAACACATGGCCCTCACACGAGGGGCTTCGTGTTGGATATTTAAATAAGAACAATGCCAGAAATAAGACCGATAATATTGCTACAATTTTACATAACAATGGAAATGACTTTCATGTTTTTTGTATCGCTGAATCTAGATTAACAGATATGATACCAGATTCCGATATGCACATGCCAGATTGTTATAATCCGACTTGATCCAGTTGCATCAAAATCAACAGGATTACTTTTATATAGTGCAAATTCAGTACCATTTAAAAGATGGTCTCATTTACAGATTTATGGCATTGAATCTGCTTGGATAGAAGTATGTCTTTAACATTGTAAACCGATTATTGTAGGATTTCTATACAGAAACCCAGCCGAAACAACTGACTGGTATGATAAGTTTAATTTGATGATGGATTCTGCTATCTTAGCATCCAAAGAATTGATTGTTTTGGGTGACTTTTATATTGATTTAACAATGCCTGGAACAAAATGGAGTCATAGTTATTCAATGTATGGATTAGAACAAATCATCGATCGACCAACACGCATTGCTTAACACTCAGAAACTTTAATTGATCATGTTTACGTCACCTAGAGAGCAAATGTTTTGGAAGTATGTTCTGTTCAAATCGGATGCAGTGATAATTCGTCTGTCTGTTTTACATGGATGAAGAAAGGTGTAAAATTCCTACTACTCTGGGACATAAGTAAATCCTTTACAGATCTTTCACTCATTTTGACAAAAACGCCTCTCTTGATAATTTACTTTCTTCGGGCTTAGATTATGTGTATCAGATAAAAAGCCCTGATGAAGCAGTCAATTACTGGGTAAACATTTTCAGTTCAATATATGATACATACTCAATTTGTTAGAAAACGAGTAAAACATACTATGAAACCCCCGTGGTTGACGTAGGAAATAGACAATGATATACATAAAAGAGATCATTTACTCAAGTCAAATAACAAAGAAAAATTTGGAAAACAAAGAAACAAAGTGAATTCCATGAAACGAAAAGCGAAAAAAAAATTCAAGAATTTTTGTTTCTCATCTCAAAATTCAAAATCGATTTGGAAGGCTACTAATCTTTTAACTAATGCTAAATCGAATCATAAAGTTAAGAATCCAATAAAGTAATTTTCACCAGAAGATTTGAACTTTCATTTTGCAAATGTTGCTAAGGACATAACAGTAAATGATGAAACGAATCAAAATGATTTGCATGAACTAAGACAATATTGCTGTTCTTCAAACATCTCCTGAACTTTTATTATACCGTCAATTTCAGTGAATGGAATGTTTTAGGGGCTAATATGTTTAAAACAATCTGCAACAAGACGTTTGGATGGAATTGATGGAAGGATACTGAAAATTGCCTCATCTGCTATCGCTGATACACTCACCTATATTTACAACTTGTGCCTTGATAAAAACCAGTTTCCTCTTATATTTAAACAAGCCAAAGTCATACCTTTGTACAAAAATGGTGATTCTACCAATCGTCTAACTATAGACTTATTTCAATACTATCTCTTTTGTCAACACTACTTGAAAGGCATATCCAAAGACGATTATATTCTCACTTAAATCATTGTGATTTGATTCATGAAAATCAGTCAGGCTTTAGAGAGAAAAAAAAACTCCTGCCATACGTCTCTTATACAACTTACTGACTATTGCCTATCAAATATAAATAATAACGAATATACTGAAATTCTTTTTGTCGACTTCGCTAAAGCCTTTGGTGTTATACACCATTCCCTTATCATCATGAAAAAAACTTGCACACTATAAGCTATCGAACCAGGCCTTAGACTTCATTAGATCTTTTCTTAATGATAGTCAACAACTTGTTGAAATTTTGTAGCAGACGGTCAGAATTACTCAATTTGGAATTTGGTGTTCCACAGGAATCAGAGTTAGGGACCTCTCCTATTTTATATTTACATAAATGATTTGCCTTTATTCATAGACTGTGACTGTGAAATGTTTGCTGATAATACTTCATTATAGTTTAGCAGTGATATTCCTATCATTCTACTTAATAACCTTCAGAACAACATCGACAGATTGATTAAATGGACAGAAATGAACCACATGTCCCTGAATGCA
>JADBJO010002561.1:122500-127500 GCA_016801955.1 Conus betulinus | reverse complement strand
ATGTGTAGGGCACCACATGATGGCAGTTCACCATGTGTGGGGCACCACATGACGGTAGTTTTACCATGTGTAGGGCACCACATGACGGCAGTTCACCATGTGTAGGGCACCACTTGACGGCAGTTCACCATGTGTAGGGCACCACATGACGGCAGGTTGGGCCCATCCCTCCCCTTCCCCCGCCTTCACCTTCCCCTTGACTGAATCAGGTTCCATTTACTGCTGGGTGAAAAGAGAAGTTTTCAATAGAAATAATCCGACCCCACGAGCGGTTCGAACTCAAGACGGTCAGCTCCGCTGGCCAAGCTTTTAACCATTGACCACCGGCCTGTCTAGTCTTCGCCGTCATCATCATTCCTATAGAAGTCCGGGTGTATGTGCACCCACCTTCTTAAGACATGAATAATCACTAGTGTCACCGATCGGCGCTACTAAACCAGCACGTCCATGTGTTCAGAGTGGTGGTTCAAGATGGAGAGCGTGTGCGCGTGTGCGTGTGCGCGTGTGCGTGTGTGGGGGTGGGGGTAGGGGTTGGGGTTTTAGTTAGGTGGGGGTTAGGATAAGGTCCTCGGAGTTAGGTAGGAAGGTTAGGCTAGTTAGGGGGGCAAGGAAATAGGAAGTCTTCATCTATTGAAGGAGTGGGAGGAAAGTTGGTTTAGTTTCCGACTGTTACCCCTTGTTGCTTTGGTTCCAGATGAGAGAGGCTGGGGCAGGATATCGGCTGTTGTGTTGTCAAGTCAGTGAGTTGTCGTGGTAAATTGTCGTGTTGTTGCACGAGCAACAACTAGTCCGTTGGTCAGGTGTGTCAGCTCTGCGGAGGGATACACTGTTCTGACCAATGGTTGCTTCGTGTTGTGAGTGGAGCTCGCTTGATTCCTACCAGGGCGGAATGCGGTGGGGTAGCTTCACTTCGGTCCCTGGTGTTCGTAACAGTGGACGTGCTCCTAGTAGTTACGGCGGGAGCACCGTTAGTTCTGCTGAGTGACTTCGAGTCATAGTCAGGGCCAGGTCCTCGTCGGGTTGGGTGTGCCCTTGCCCTTTGCCGAGTTTCTGTGTCGTCCTTGTTGGCAGCCACTTTCAGCCAGTTGCAGAACTGGTGTGGTTGATCGTCTGTCTGTCCAGTTGTTTCAGCAGATATCCTGCTTCCATGCTGAGGCTGGGGTCGGATCACCGCAGTCGGCGGCTGCGTGCTGACTGGTGAGCGGCGGCTTCCCCGTACCTACTGTTCTTCCGGGAGGGGGAGTCCACCCAGGCCGTCTGCCGTCGGTGAGGCAGTTCTCCAGCCACCTGTCCCTCTTTCCCAGGAGGGAAGGACCGCCCTGTTTAGGCGCCATGTGAGGGGTGCTGCGCCCGGCCTTCCTTCACCCTCAGTTCCGGCGGAGCCTTCAGGGGTTCCTTCAAAAGTCGGGCAAGTTGAGAGGGGGCCGGGTATGTGTGTGAGTGTTGCGTTCCGCAGGGAGGAGCTGGCTTGCGTGAGGCCACGGACAGCGCCGAGGAGCAGGGTCTTCCGGGGAGGTGTCAGTCCGCGAGGGGCCACGGACAGCGCCGAGAAGCTGAGTTTTCCGGGGAGGAAGGGTGTCAATTTTTTTGTGGGTGGTAGGAAGGGGGTGTAGTAGCAATAGGCAGCAGGGTTAGGGGTGCTAGCTGCTGCCTCCTTTAGGGACGTAGTGGCCAGCACGGCATAGAGTGCCTGTCGTTGCCTCCCTTAGGGACGCAGCGACCGGTGTGGTAGTGACTCCGGGTCAAAAAGGAAGGGCGGGTCCTGGGGAGATGGGTGGGTGGCAGTAGTTCAGAGACTAGAGTCCCTTGGGTTAGTCATTGTCCCTAGTGGTTAACCACCACGTGTGCGGGCTATCGCTGCGTCCCCCAGGTCACAGTGATATACCACAACTAGTGCTTTAGGTTAGGTTAGGGTCTCCCAGGTCATTGTAGCAGGGTAGGGTGGGTCAGCGGGGAAAGTGGGATACCTATGTGTGGTTGTGGGTTACGGGTGTGGTGATTGCTCGTGGTGGCGCCATGGTGTGTATGTTGGAATAAAGAAGTGTGCATGATTGTAAAGCTGTGTCAGTGTGCTGTGTTGTCTGACCTAGTGTGTGATAGGCGTGGGTAGGGGGTGGTGGGGCCGTCCGGCTTAGCGACCGTGACAGCTGGTCTGAATGTCCTGTGTGACAATGTATGGGTGTGTGTCGGCCACACACAGATAGCCAAAAAATGGCATTTTTTTCACCTAATCCATGAAAAAAAAGATTGTTTGCAAGGGCTGATTGTACCCTAGAAATGGTTTCGACAAATTGGTCACTACTGATCAAAACTGCAGTCCATTAGTTCGCAGTCTCAGGACATTTTTGTTTCAATCTAAACAGGATAAAATATTCAAATGTTACTATACATTCATGTTTCTGTTAGACCGTGTTTGTTGCTGTGACACATCTATTTTATTTACGATTGTTGCTATTGCTCTTGCTCTTCAGTGTTGTTATATATCTGGTCCTTGTATTGATATTTAGTCTCATGTCAGTTATCGTGGAGACACACACACACACACACACACACACACACACACACACACACACACACACACACACTTCACGAATGAACATGACGCCACAGTTTGAGTTACCAATATCGATCCTACACATCAAAACACAGATACAATTACATTGTGTTGTCGGAGAGAAAAGTTAAAAACAAAAAACAGGTGCAATAGGACGGGTACAACAGGCATATCACAGGTCACAGCTATAGACATGGCAACACAGGCAATGCAGAGGGTTTTTTCTTTCTTTTCTTTTCTTTCTTTTTTCAAATAAAAATGGCAACAAATGAGTTTATCAACAAGTTTCCCAATAATACAAACTTTCCAAGAGGCATATGAAGTAAACTTTAGGAACATTGAACTGCTCAAATCCATAATTAACAGTACACACAATGATCGCAAGAACAAACTTTATTCTTTATTTCTTTAGGGTTTTTTATGTCACGAGAGATATGTATGGTTGCCGAGATATGTCAAACTGGCTTAAGTCACCAGCGATAGCTGTCACTTTTCGTCCTGGATGTTTTCTACAAAATGTGATGTCAACAGTTGATTATCAGAGACTGAACCTCACAGACTGCACTTGTAATAACAACAACGTGACAAGCAAGTGTGAACTGTGTTCAGTATTTCAAGACATTCAAATGAAATAAATCGCTTTCTTGCTATTATCCGTGTAAACTGAAGAAGAACTGAGTGTGAAGCAAGAGTAAGGGTTAAAACGTAAGCTGTTGTAAATAAATAATAAAATAAAGGTTGGGGAGTGTGAAATCTTGGTGAGAAATATTACTTAAAGGAAATGTAATGGATGATTTAGATTCGACAAAAGTATTGAATTATGCAGCTATACCATCTAAGATTTCCATATAAATACAACGGTCTCTTAATCGAAAGAGACCATATGAACAGAGAAGAACAAGAGACCATATGAACAGAGAAGAACAATGTCCAATGGTCAACACTGATTCAGCAAGGCAGAAGTTTCGACTAAAATCAAGTGTTCACCATAGTATATGTTTGCTATTACAACGAATAATACAACTATGTATCATAGCGTATGTTTTTGCTATCACAACGAATTATACATCTACATATCATAGCGTATGCATGCTATCACTACGAATAATACTACCATGTATCACAGTGTATGTTTGTTATTACTACGAATAATAACGACTATGCACCATAGTGTATGTTTGCTAATACTACGATGTATCATAGCACATGTTTGCTATTACTACGAATAATAGCGACCATGTATGATAGTGTATGTTTGCAGTTACTGTGAATGATAACGACTTTGTATCACATTGTATGTTTGCTATTATTGCAAATCTGGACTTCATTATAGTGTATGTGTTGTTACTGCGAATACTGACTTTTCATCATTGTGAATAATGACTTTGCGTCGTAGTGTGTATTTGCGAATAATGACTTCCCATAATCGTGTATGTATGACTTTATAATAGTGTATGCTTTCGAATAGTTA
Source organism: Conus betulinus (assembly GCA_016801955.1). NCBI lineage: Eukaryota > Metazoa > Mollusca > Gastropoda > Neogastropoda > Conidae > Conus > Conus betulinus. The sequence goes on along the minus strand of JADBJO010002561.1, from coordinate 123,475 downwards.
TTTTTCATTATAGTATATGTTTGCTGTTACTGTGAATACTGACTTTTCATCACAGTGTATGTTTGCTGTCATTGCGAATAATGATGACTGTTCATCATAGTCTATGCTTGTGTTATGGCGAATAATGACTTTTCATTATAATGTATGTTTGCTGTCACTGCAACTTATGACATTTCATCGTAATCTGTCTTTGAGAAAACCAAAATAATCAAGACTATTCATTTTAGTGCGTGCTTGATATTACTGCTAATAATAACGATTATTCACTACAACATTTGTTTCATATTACTCGCTTGTAGATGTTAAGTTTTTGAAAGGCTCGGAGATCGAAAAATAAGAATCGATAATGGATAACTGTCTTTAAACTATCAGTCGGACTAGAAAACTGTCTTTATTCTTTCATTTTTCCTTCTTTCTGTCTTCTTAACGGTATCCCTTCTTTCTGTCTTCGTGATCCTTTCGTTCTATTTGTCTTTTTTTTTTTTCCCCTTCAGTGCTACCGTCATCGTCCTGACCAACTCTGTCCACGTAACCGTTCAGCATTATTTGTAAGTGTTGTTTTTCCCACTGTTTGTAAGTGTTGTTTTTCCCATTGTTTGTAAGTGTTGTTTTTCCCATTGTTTGTAAGTGTTGTTTGTCCCATTGTTTGTAAGTGTTGTTTTTCCCATTGTTTGTAAGTGCTGTTTTTCCATTGTTTGTAAGTGCTGTTTTCCCCATTGTTTGTAAGTGCTGTTTGTCCCATTGTTTGTAGTGCTGTTTTTTCCCATTGTTTGTAAGTGCTGTTTTTGCCATTGTTTGTAAGTGTTGTTTTTTCCCATTGTTTGTAAGTGCGTGTTGCTGTTGTTTGTTATCATCACCGTGACTCGCCTCTCGTCATCACGGCCATGATACTGATGTCAACAACGACAACGGTTAGTATGTGTAGCCTACTTGAGTTATAGCAAACAGCAGCAGCAGCAGCAACAGGAGACGAAT
>JADBJO010002561.1:110000-117500 GCA_016801955.1 Conus betulinus | reverse complement strand
AACTCTGGTTTTCATTCAATCGTTTAAAGTCAAGTAAACTGGCCATGGGGTCAGGTCCTACCTCCTATAGCATGATCAAGCTCTTTCCAGAGGGGTCCGTTACCAAAGTTGTCGGGGTTCTTTCAAATATGTTGGAACGCTCGAATAGTCCCTGCAGACTGGAAGAAAGCCACCGTTATCCCAGTATTTAAAAAATAGGAAAAACCCTTCAACCCCGTTTCTGACCCCATCTCTGAAACACCTCAAACTGAAAAACTTATTTTTAAAGAATGGTGGAAAACAAAATATAGTTTTCCTTGAGAGAAAAAAATGGAGTCTTGCGATTATTTCACGCTGATTTTTTTTTAGGAGAAGCAAAGAGTTTACAGATCACATTATTCATAGAAAGTCATACGCACAAAAAGCTTTGGCCACACGTCACTCAACCATTGCAACATCTTCTTAAAGTTCACAGAGCCCATGATTCAGCATGGCATTTTGATATCATGCAAAGCGTATTATATAGGTACACGGGGGGGTCCTTTCTTTCATTTAAAAAAAAACCCTTATCGAACAGAACTATAAAAAGTCAATCGACATGGGATATAATCGAATTCTAGGATTATTAACGTGGGTGTCCGCCAAGGAAATAATTATTTGAGCACTCCATCACTTTTCTCGCTTATGTTATACGACGTTATAGGACAGGTTAGTACAAAAGGTGCCACATTCGCTCTTTATGCAGATGACGTTGCTCTATGAAAGTATGCAAACACTTCTTTTTTTTCAAAAATGCCACAACACGTACAGAGAGAGACAGAGAGGGAGAGAGAGAGAGAGAGAGAGAGAGAGAATGAAAGGCAGAGAAAAAAAGACAGACAGAAGACTGACATAAAAACAACAGAAGAACAACAACACAGAAACAGAGACAGGCAGGCAGAGAAAAGAAAGAGACAGACTGAGAGAGACAGAAAGGCAGAGAGACAGAGATGCTGACATCCTGCAACGAAGGCGGTGTGGCCGACCAGGAAGTGAGCCCAGTCGAAGATAGGTCGCTTGTCATGGCTGGGATCACAGCGAAACACCGCCATGATAGGCTGCACACAGCACACCCACACAGCACACCCATTAGACACCGCCATGACAGGTTACACAAAGCATACCCATTAGACACCGCCATGACAGGCTACACACAGCACACCCCATCAAACACCGCCATGACAGGCTACACACAGCACACCCATTAGACACCCGCCATGACAGGCTACACACAGCACACCCCCATTAGACACCGCCATGACAGGCTACACACAGCACACCGATCAAACACCTCCATGACAGGCTACACACAGCACACCCATCAAACACCGCCATGACAGGTTACACACAGCACACCCATTAACACACCGCCATGACAGGCTACACACACAGCACACCCATTAGACACCGCCATGACAGGCTACACACAGCACACCCATTAGACACCGCCATGACAGGCTACACACAGCACACCCATTAAACACCGCCATGACAGGCTACACACACAGCACACCCATTAAACACCGCCATGACAGGCTACACACACAGCACACCCATTAGACACCGCCATGACAGGCTACACACAGCACACACCATTAAACACCGCCATGACAGGCTACACACAGCACACACACCCCCATTAAACACCGCCATGACAGGCTACACACAGCACACCCATTAAACACCGCCATGACAGGCTACACACAGCACACCCATCAAACACCGCCATGACAGGCTACACACAGCACACCCATTAAACACCGCCATGACAGGCTACACACAGCACACCCATTAAACACACCGCCATGACAGGCTACACACAGCACACACCATTAAACACCGCCATGACAGGTTACACACAGCACACCCATTAAACACCGCCATGACAGGCTACACACAGCACACCCATTAAACACCGCCATGACAGGCTACACACAGCACACCCATTAAACACCGCCATGACAGGCTACACACAGCACACCCATTAGACACCGCCATGACAGGCTACACACAGCACACCATTAGACACCGCCCATGACAGGCTACACACAGCAGCACACCCATTACACACCGCCATGACAGGCTACACACACACACACCCATTAAACACCGCCATGACAGGCTACACACAGCACACCACCCATTAACACACCGCCATGACAGGCTACACACAGCACACCCCATTAAACACCGCCATGACAGGCTACACACACAGCACACCCATTAAACACCGCCATGACAGGGTACACACACAGCACACACCATAACCACCGCCATGACAGGCGCACACAGCACACCCATTAAACACCGCCCATGACAGGCTACACACACAGGACACCCATTAAACACCGCCATGACAGGCTACACACAGCACACCCCATTAAACACCCGCCATGACAGGCTACACACACAGAGCACACCCATTAAACACCGCCATGACAGACAACACACAGAGCACACCCATTAAACACCGCCATGACAGACAACACACACATTACACCCATGACAAACACACACAGCATGACAGGCTACACACACACACACACCCATTAAACACCGCCATGACAGGCTACACACACACACCATTAAACACCGCCATGAAAGGCTACACACAGCGCACACCCATTAAACACCGCCATGACAGGCTACACACACAGCACACCCATTAAAACACCGCCATGACAGGCTACACACAGCACACCCATTAAACACCGCCATGACAGGCTACACACACACAGCACCCCATTAAACACCGCCATGACATGCTACACACACACACACACACAGCACACCCATTACACACCGCCATGACAGGCTACACACACACAGCACACCCATTACACCCCGCCATGACAGGCTACACACACAGCACACCCCCAACACACCGCCATGACAGGCTGCACACACAGCACACCCATTAAACACCGCCATGACAGGTTACACACAGCACACACCCATTAAACACCTTCCATGACAGGTTACACACACACACACACCCCGTTAAACACCCTTCATGACAGGTTACACACAGCACACCCGTTAAACACCGCCATGACAGGCTACACACAGCACACCCATTAACACCGCCATGACAGGCTACACACACAGCACACCCCATTAAACATCTCCATGACAGGCTACACACAGCACACCCATTAAACACCGCCATGACAGGCTACACACAGCACACCCATTAAACACCGGCATGACAGGTTACACACAGCACACCCATTAAACACCGGCATGACAGGCTTACACATAGCACACCCATTAAACACCTCCATGACATGCTTACACATAGCACACCCATTAAACACCGCCATGACAGGCTACACACACAGCACCCATAAACACCGCCATGACAGGCTACACACAGCACACCCATTAAACACCGCCATGACAGGCTACACACAGCACACCCATTACAACACCGCCATGACAGGTTACACACAGCACACCCATTAAACACCCGCATGACAGGTTACACACAGCACAGCCCATTAAACAAAACACGCCATGACAGGTTACACATAGCACACCCCCTTAAACACCGCCATGACAGGCTTACACACAGCACACCCATCAAACACCGCCATGACAGGCTACACACAGCACACCCATTAAACACCGCCATGACAGGTTACACACACAGCACACCCATTACACACCGCCCATGACAGGCTACACACAGCACATCCATTAGACCACACCGCCATGACAGGCTACACACAGCACACCCCATTAGACACACCGCCATGACAGGCTACACACACAGCACACCCATCAAACACCGCCATGACAGGCTACACACAGCACACCCATTAAACACCGCCATGACAGGCTACACACAGCACACCCATTAACACCGCCATGACAGGCTACACACACACACATACATTAACACCCGCCATGACAGGCTACACACAGCACACCCATTAAACACCGCCATGACAGGCTACACACACACACCCATTAAACACCGCCATGACAGGCTACACACAGCACACCCATTAGACACCGCCATGACAGGCTACACACACAGCACACCCATTAGACACCGCCATGACAGGCTACACACAGCACACACCCATTAAACACCGCCATGACAGGCTACACACACACACACACCCATAAACACATCGCCATGACAGGCTACACACAGCACACCCATTAAACACCGCCATGACAGGCTACACACAGCACACACCCATTAGACACCGCCATGACAGGCTACACACACAGCACACCCATTAAACACCGCCATGACAGGCTACACACACACAGCACACCCATTAAACACCGCCATGACAGGCTACACACAGCACACCCATTAACACCGCCATGACAGGCTACACACACAGCACACCCATTAAACACCGCCATGACAGGCTACACACACAGCACACCCATTAAACACCGCCATGACAGGCTACACACACAGCACACCCATTAAACACCGCCATGACAGGCTACACACACACACCCCATTAAACACCGCCATGACAGGCTACACACAGCACAGCCCATTAAACACCGCCATGACAGGCTACACACACACACCCATTAAACACCGCCATGACAGGCTACACACAGCACACCCATTAAACACCGCCATGACAGGCTACACACAGCACACCCATTAAACACCGCCATGACAGGCTACACACACACACACCATTACAACACCGCCATGACAGGCTACACACACAGCACACCCCATCAAACACCGCCATGACAGGCTACACACAGCACACACACCATTAAACACCGCCATGACAGGCTACACACAGCACACCCATTAAACACCGCCATGACAGGCTACACACAGCACACCCATTAAACACCGCCATGACAGGCTACACACACAGGACACCCATTAAACCACCGCCATGACAGGCTACACACACAGCACACCATTAAACACCGCCATGACAGGCTACACACACAGCACACCCATTAAAACACCGCCATGACAGGCTACACACAGCACACACATTAATTAACACACCGCCATGACAGGCTACACACACAGCACACCCATTAAACACCGCCATGACAGGCTACACACACAGCACACCCATTAAACACCCATGCCAGGACAGACACACACAGAGCACACCCATTAAACACACCGCCATGACAGGCTACACACACAGCACACCCATTAAACACCGCCATGACAGGCTACACACAGCACACCATGAAAAACCACCATGACAGCTACACACATTAAACACCATTAAACACAGCCATGACAGGCTACACACACACACCCATTAAACACCGCCATGACAGGCTACACACAGCACACCCATTAAACACCGCCATGACAGGCTACACACACACACAGCACACCATTAAACACCGCCATGACATGCTGCACACACACAGCACACCCATTACACACCGCCATGACAGGCTACACACACAGCACACCCATTACACCCCGCCATGACAGGCTACACACAGCACACCCATTAAACACCGCCATGACAGGCTGCACACACAGCACACCCATTAAACACCTTCATGACAGGCTACACACACAGCACACCCATTAAACACCGCCATGACAGGTTACACACACAGCACACCCATTAAACACCCGCCATGACAGGCTACACACAGCACAACACCCATTAACACCGCCATGACAGGCTACACACAGCACACACACCCATTAAACACCGCCATGACAGGCTACACACACAGCACACCCCATTAAACACTCCATGACAGGCTACACACATAGCACACCCATTAAACACCGCCATGACAGGGTACACACACACACAACACACCCATTAAACACCGCCATGACAGGTTACACACAGCACACCCATTATTAAACACCGCCATGACAGGTACACACACAGCACACCCATTAAACATCCGCCATGACAGGCTACACACAGCACACCCATTAAACACCGCCATGACAGGTTACACACACAGCACCACCCATTAAACACCGCCATGACAGGCTACACACACCACACACCATTAAACACCGCCATGACAGGCTACACACAGCACACCCATTAAACACCGCCATGACAGGCTTACACACAGCACACCCATTAAAAACCCGCCATGACAGGCACACACACAGCACACACAGCCATTAAACACCGCCATGACAGGTTACACACAGCACACCCATTAAACACACCGCCATGACAGGCTACACACACAGCACACCCATTAAACACCGCCATGACAGGCTGCACACACAGCACACCCATTAAACACCGCCATGACAGGTTACACACAGCACACCCATTAAACACCGCCATGACAGACTACACACACACACACACACCATTAAACACCGCCATGACAGGCTACACACACAGCACACCCATTAAACACCGCCATGACAGGCTACACACAGCACACCCATTAAACATCCGCCATGACAGGCTACACACAGCACACCCATTAAACACCGCCATGACAGGCTACACACAGCACACCCCCATTAACCGCCGCCATGACAGGTTACACACAGCACACCCATTAAACACCGCCATGACAGGTTACACACAGCACACCGATCAAACACTCCGCCATGACAGGCTACACACACAGCACACCCATTAAACACCGCCATGACAGGCTACACACACAGCACACCCATTAAACACCGCCATGACAGGTTACACACAGCACACACATTAAACACCGCCATGACAGGCTACACACAGCACACCCATTAAACACCGCCATGACAGGCTACACACAGCACACCCATTAAACATCTCCATGACAGGCTACACACAGCACACCCATTAAACACACCGCCATGACAGGCTACACACACAGCACACCCATTAAACACCGCCATGACAGGCTACACACACAGCACACCATTAAACACCGCCATGACAGGCTACACACAGCACACCCATTAACACACCGCCATGACAGGCTACACACACAGCACACCCATTAAACACCGCGCCATGACAGGCTACACACAGCACACCCATTAACACCGCCATGACAGGCTACACACACAGCACACCCATTAAACACCGCCATGACAGGCTACACACAGCACAGCCATTAAACACGCCATGACAGGCTACACACACACACACCCATTAAACACCGCCATGACAGGCTACACACACAGCACACCCATTAAACACACGCCATGACAGGCTACACACAGCACACACCATTAAACACCGCCATGACAGGCTACACACAGCACACCCATAAACACCGCCATGACAGGCTACACACACAGCACACCCATTAAACACCGCCATGACAGGCTACACACAGCACACCCCCATTAAACACCGCCATGACAGGCTACACACAGCACACACCATAAACACCGCCATGACAGGCTACACACAGCACACCCATTAAACACCGCCATGACAGGCTACACACACACAGCACACCCATTAAACACACCGCCATGACAGGCTACACACACAGCACACCCATTAAACATCTCCATGACAG
>JADBJO010002561.1:80000-100000 GCA_016801955.1 Conus betulinus | reverse complement strand
AGACATTGTTACAACCCATGATGGCTCTTCTCCTATTTTTTTTTTTAATGAATGAGTTCACAGCACACGCACTGCATAACATAAACTGCCGCTATTTCTTTTTTCATTCCAAAGACATCACAACACGCATAATTCACCCCTCCGATACGTTTTAGACTAAGGACGCCTCGTCGTTACATTCGCTGCCTCTCCATTCTTTTTTAAATATTACAAACGACACACGATACATGTCCAATAATCCTCTTTTTTTTTTTTTTTAAGTTAATCAAGCATGTCACAAAATCCCACTTCCAGTCTACACATTTTTTTAAAGTCCTAAAGACGCCAAAAGACACATTTTTTTCTGATGTTTCGTTTCGTGTGTTTGTTTCTTTGTCTTGAGTCAGACAGTGTGAAATAATGGGGCATTGCCTGTAGCTTTGCCTGTTTTTGTCTTGAGTCAGACAGTGTGGAATAATGGATTGTTCCCAGTGCCTGTAACTTTGCGTGTTTGTTTGTCTTGAGTCAGACAGTGTGGAATAATGGGTTGTTCCCAGTGCCTGTAACTTTGCGTGTTTGTTTGTCTTGAGTCAGACAGTGTGGAATAATGGATTGTTCCCAGTGCCTGTAACTTTGCGTGTTTGTTTGTCTTGAGTCGGACAGTGTGGAATAATGGGTTGTTCCCAGTGCCTGTAGCTTTGCGTGTTTTTGTTTGTCTTGAGTCAGACAGTGTGGAATAATGGGTTGTTCCCAGTGCCTGTAACTTTGCGTGTTTGTTTGTCTTGAGTCAGACAGCGTGGAATAATGGGTTGTTCCCAGTGCCTGTAGCTTTGCAGACTGACCGTTGGCCCGGCCCTGGGCCATGAGGATGTGGAAGGGTGTGGTCAGGTTGTAGACCTCGGGCCCTCCCCCTGCCACCACCAGCTGCCTGTGCACTGTGCAGGTGAACACCCCGTCCGTTAGGTTCCCCCTCACCTCCCCAGCCCTGTGCTGGCCTGCCCGACACACACACACACACACACACACACACACACACACACACACACACACACACACACACACACACACACAGGATGCAGATGACTGCGGGTCAAGGTTATCGTTGTCATGTTCATGTCGGACAGACTTTAAAGATGTCATACATATCATTTCCAGTTGATGTTGATCACCGTCTTGTAGTGCGTCCTTGTTTTGAGCATTAAAAGAAAGAACAAATAAAAAAATTGCAGGCCTATACATACATACATACATACATACATACATACATACATACATACATGCATGCATGCATGCATGCATGCATGCATGCATACATGCATACATACATACATACATACATACATACATACATACATACATAAGGCATACCGCTCATTGGATGATCGTTTTTTATGGAACATTTCAGGACCATGAAACTGAACAACAACAACCCAATAGTCCAACATTTCAATAGCCCTCAACACAGCTAACAACAACCCAATAGGCCAACATTTCAATAGCCCTCAACACAGCTAACAACAACCCAATAGGCCAATATTTCAATAGCCCTCAACACAGCTAACAAAATCCAAATAGGCCAACATTTCAATAGCCCTCAACACAGCTAACAACAACCCAATAGGCCAACATTTCAATAGCCCGCAACACAGCTAACAACAACCCAATAGGCCAACATTTCAATAGCCCGCAACACAGCTAACAACAACCCAATAGGCCAACATTTCAATAGCCCGCAACACAGCTAACAACAACCAATAGGCCAACATTTCAATAGCCCGCAACACAGCTAACAACAACCCAATAGGCCAACATTTCAACAGCCCTCAACACACAGCTAACAACAACCCAATAGGCCAACATTTCAACAGCCCTCAACACAGCTAACAACAACCCAATAGGCCAACATTTCAACAGCCCTCAACACAGCTAACAACAACCCAATAGGCCAACATTTCAACAGCCCTCAACACAGCTAACAACAACCCAATAGGCCAACATTTCAACAGCCCTCAACACAGCTAACAACAACCCAATAGGCCAACATTTCAACAGCCCTCAACACAGCTAACAACAACCCAATAGGCCAACATTTCAACAGCCCTCAACACAGCTAACAACAACCCATAGCAACATTTCAACAGCCCTCAACACAGCTAACAACAACCCATAGGGCCAACATTTCAACAGCCCTCAACACAGCTAACAACAACCCAATAGGCCAACATTTCAACAGCCCTCAACACAGCTAACAACAACCCAATAGGCCAACATTTCAATAGCCCGCAACACAGCTAACAACAACCCCATAGGCCAACATTTCAACAGCCCGCAACACAGCTAACAACAACCCAATAGGCCAACACATCAATAGCCCGCAACACAGCTAACAACAACCCAATAGGCCAACATTTCAACAGCCCTCAACACAGCTAACAACAACCCAATAGGCCAACATTTCAACAGCCCTCAACACAGCTAACAACACCCCAATAGGCCAACATTTCAATAGCCCTCAACACAGCTAACAACAACCCAATAGGCCAACATTTCAATAGCCCGCAACACAGCTAACAACAACCCAATAGGCCAACATTTCAACAGCCCTCAACACAGCTAACAACACCCCAATAGGCCAACATTTCAACAGCCCTCAACACAGCTAACAACAACCCAATAGGCCAACATTTCACAGCCCTCAACACAGCTAACAACAACCCAATAGGCCAACATTTCAACAGCCCTCAACACAGCTAACAACAACACACCAATAGGCCAACATTTTCAACAGCCCTCAACACAGCTAACAACAACCCAATAGGCCAACATTTCAATAGCCCTCAACACAGCTAACAACAACCCAATAGGCCAACATTTCAACAGCCCTCAACACAGCTAACAACAACCCAAAGGCCAACATTTCAATAGCCCGCAACACAGCTAACAACAACCCAATAGGCCAACATTTTCAACAGCCCTCAACACAGCTAACAACAACCCAATAGGCCAACATTTCAACAGCCCTCAACACAGCTAACAACACCCCAATAGGCCAACATTTCAATAGCCCTCAACACAGCTAACAACAACCCAATAGGCCAACATTTCAATAGCCCGCAACACAGCTAACAACAACCCAATAGGCCAACATTTCAACAGCCCTCAACACAGCTAACAACAACCCAATAGGCCAACATTTCAACAGCCCTCAACACAGCTAACAACAACCCAATAGGCCAACATTTCAACAGCCCTCAACACAGAACAACAACCCAATAGGCCAACATTTCAACAGCCCTCAACACAGCTAACAACAACCCAATAGGCCAACATTTCAATAGCCCTCAACACAGCTAACAACAACCCAATAGGCCAACATTTCAACAGCCCTCAACACAGCTAACAACAACCCAATAGGCCAACATTTCAACAGCCCTCAACACAGCTAACAACAACCCAATAGGCCAACATTTCAACAGCCCTCAACACAGCTAACAACAACCCAATAGGCCAACATTCAATAGCCCTCAACACAGCTAACAACAACCCAATAGGCCAACATTTCAACAGCCCTCAACACAGCTAACAACAACCCAATAGGCCAACATTTCAATAGCCCGCAACACAGCTAACAACAACCCAATAGGCCAACATTTCAACAGCCCTCAACACAGCTAACAACAACCCAATAGGCCAACATTTCAACAGCCCTCAACACAGCTAACAACACCCCAATAGGCCAACATTTCAATAGCCCTCAACACAGCTAACAACAACCCAATAGGCCAACATTTCAATAGCCCTCAACACAGCTAACAACAACCCAATAGGCCAACATTTCAATAGCCCTCAACACAGCTAACAACAACCCAATAGGCCAACATTTCAATAGCCCTCAACACAGCTAACAACAACCCAATAGGCCAACATTTCAATAGCCCTCAACACAGCTAACAACAACCCAATAGGCCAACATTTCAATAGCCCTCAACACAGCTAACAACAACCCAATAGGCCAACATATTTCAATAGCCCTCAACACAGCTAACAACAACCCAATTGGCCAAAATTTCAATAGCCCCTCAACACAGCTAACAACAACCCAATAGGCCAACATTTCAACAGCCCTCAACACAGCTAACAACAACCCCAATTGGCCAACATTTCAACAGCCCTCAACACAGCTAACAACAACCCAATTGGCCAACATTTCAACAGCCCTCAACACAGCTCACAACAACCCAATAGGCCAACATTTCAACAGCCCTCAACACAGCTCACAACAACCCAATAGGCCAACATTTCAACAGCCCTCAACACAGCTCACAACAACCCAATAGCCCAACATTTCAACAGCCCTCAACACAGCTCACAACAACCCATAGCCCAACATTTCAATAGCCCTCAACACAGCTGACAACAACCCAATAGGCCAACATTTCAACAGCCCTCAACACAGCTGACAACAACCCAATAGGCAAACATTTCAACAGCCCTCAACACAGCTGACAACAACCCAATAGGCCAACATTTCAACAGCCCTCAACACAGCTGACAACAACCCAATAGGCCAAAATTTCAACAGCCCTCAACACAGCTAACAACAACCCAATAGGCCAACATTTCAATAGCCCTCAACACAGCTAACAAACAACCCAAGAGGCCAACATTTCAATAGCCCTCAACACAGCTAACAACAACCCAAGAGGCCAACATTTCAATAGCCCTCAACACAGCTAACAACAACCCAATAGGCCAACATTTCAATAGCCCTCAACACAGCTAACAACAACCCAATAGGCCAACATTTCAATAGCCCTCAACACAGCTTACAACAACCCAATAGGCCAACATTTCAATAGCCCTCAACACAGCTAACAACAACCCAATAGGCCACATTTCAACAGCCCTCAACACAGCTAACAACAACCCATAGGCCAACATTTCAACAGCCCTCAACACAGCTAACAACAACCCAATAGGCCAACATTTCAACAGCCCTCAACACAGCTAACAACAACCCAATAGGCCAACATTTCAACAGCCCTCAACACAGCTAACAACAACCCAATAGGCCAACATTTCAACAGCCCTCAACACAGCTAACAACAACCCAATAGGCCAACATTTCAACAGCCCTCAACACAGCTAACAACAACCCAATAGGCCAACATTTCAACAGCCCGCAACACAGCTAACAACAACCCAATAGGCCAACATTTCAACAGCCCGCAACACAGCTAACAACAACCCAATAGGCCAACATTTCAATAGCCCGCAACACAGCTAACAACAACCCAATAGGCCAACATTTCAACAGCCCTCAACACAGCTGACAACAACCCAATAGGCCAACAATTCAACAGCCCTCAACACAGCTGACAACAACCCAATAGGCCAACATTTCAACAGCCCTCAACAAAGCTGACAACAACCCAATAGGCCAGCATATCAACAGCCCTCAACACAGCTAACAACAACCCAATAGGCCAACATTTCAACAGCCCTCAACACAGCTAACAACAACCCAATAGGCCAACATTTCAATAACTCTCAACACAGCTCACAACAACCCAATAGGCCAACATTTCAACAGCCCTCAACACAGCTCACAACAACCCAATAGGCCAACATTTCAACAGCCCTCAACACAGCTCACAACAACCCAATAGGCCAACATTTCAACAGCCCTCAACACACAGCTCACAACAACCCAGTAGGCCAACATTTCAACAGCCCTCAACACAGCTGACAACAACCCAGTAGGCCAACATTTCAATAGCCCCCTCAACACAGCTGACAACAACCCAATAGGCCAACATTTCAACAGCCCTCACACAGCTAACAACAACCCATAGGCCAACATTTCAATAGCCCTCAACACAGCTAACAACAACCCAATAGGCCAACATTTCAATAGCCCTCAACACAGCTGACAAAAACCCAATAGGCCAACATTTCAATAGCCCTCAACACAGCTAACAACAACCCAATAGGCCAACATTTCAATAGCCCTCAACACAGCTGACAACAACCCAATAGGCCAACATTTCAATAGCCCTCAACACAGCTACGTCCAAGCACAAATTGCAGCAGTGTGGCAAAACACACCAGAGACCGACGATACAGAAAACACATGGGCGAACTGTATCATCTACCAACTGGGAGCAGTCAGGCCTGAACACCAGAACTGTATCATCTACCAACTGGGAACAGTCAGGCCTGAACACCAGAACTGTATCATCCACTGACTGGGAACAGTCAGGGCCTGAACACCAGAACTGTATCACCCACTGACTGGGAACAGACAGACCTGAACACCAGAACTGTATCATCCACTGACTGGGAACAGTCAGGCCTGAACACCAGAACTGTATCATCCACTGACTGGGAACAGTCAGGCCTGAACACCAGAACTGTATCACCCACTGACTGGGAACAGACAGACCTGAACACCAGAACTGTATCATCCACTGACTGGGAACAGTTAGGCCTGAACACCAGAACTGTATCATCCACTGACTGGGAACAGTCAGCCAGCAGGCCTGAACACCAGAACTGTATCATCCACTGACTGGGAACAGTCAGGCCTGAACACCAGAACTGTATCATCCACTGACTGGAACAGTCAGCCGGCAGGCCTGAACACCAGAACTGTATCATCCACCCACTGGGAACAGTCAGGCCTGAACACCAGAACTGTATCATCCACTGACTGGGAACAGTCAGCCGGCAGGCCTGACACCAGAACTGTATCATCCACTGACTGGGAACAGACAGGCCTGAACACCAGAACTGTATCACCCACTGACTGGGAACAGTCAGACCTGAACACCAGAACTGTATCATCCACCCACTGGGAACAGTCAGGCCTGAACACCAGAACTGTATCATCCACTGACTGGGAACAGACAGGCCTGAACACCAGAACTGTATCACCCACTGACTGGAGAACAGTCAGACCTGAACACCAGAACTGTATCATCTACCAACTGGGAACAGTCTGTCGACAGGCCTGAACACCAGAACAGTATCATCTACTGACTGGGAACAGACAGACCTGAACACCAGAACTGTATCACCCACTGACTGGGAACAGTCAGACCTGAACACCAGAACTGTATCACCCACTGACTGGAAACAGTCACGCGACAGACCTGAACACCAGAACTGTATCACCACACTGACTGGGAACAGACAGGCCTGAACACCAGAACTGTATCACCCACTGACTGGGAACAGACAGACCTGAACACCAGAACTGTATCATCCACTGACTGGGACAGACAGACCTGAACACCAGAACTGTATCACCCACTGACTGGGAACAGACAGACCTGAACACCAGAACTGTATCACCCACTGACTGGGAACAGACAGACCTGAACACTAGAACTGTATCACCCACTGACTGGGAACAGACAGACCTGAACACCAGAACTGTATCATCCACTGACTGGAACAGACAGACCTGAACACCAGAACTGTATCACCCACTGACTAAGAACAGACAGACCTGAACACCAGAACTGTATCATCCACTGACTGGGAACAGTCAGGCCTGAACACCAGAACAGTATCATTCACCCACTGGGAACAGTCAGGCCTGAACACCAGAACTGTATCATTCACCGCACGGTACTTTAGCATGCCCAGTGTTTACCTTCAAGATCCAGCAGTCATACTTTATCTTCAGTGCTTTTTTTCAAGCATGCATGAACAGTTTTGTTCGTTTTATTGGCTTGGATAGCTTAACTGGTTGCCCCCCCCCCCCCCCCACTCCGCCCCCTTCCCCTTTAAGTGTCTTGATCGTGAAGCATACGCTGATGTAATTTGTTTTCTGAACATGCATGCACTAAATTCAGATGTTGTGAGAGGTGAAAGGAAGTATTGGGAATGTCATCTGCTTTGAATGGTGGCTCACGTTAGGGCTGACTAGCTCGTTGCTGTAGTCCTCGTTGTAGGAGGTGAAGGCTTTCACCTGGCCCTGGTAAACCACACACTCCACCACGCTAGCCGGATTCTGTGCGTGCACACACACACACACACACACACACACACACACACACACACACATTGTAAGTGTACACGCATATATAATATATACACAGTATGTAAACTTGTGCTCACGCATGTACACCTTCACAATCGCTCAAACAGAGAGCAAAACAGGTTTTGTGAAAGGAGGAAAACGAAACAAGACATTATGTCTTCAAAAAAATACCCACTCTAGAGTACAGTGAGATGACACAAAATGGAAAGAAAAAAAAAAAAACAGTTGAGCGTTCAATTACACACTTCATCACACAGTGATTACCGAAAGCATGAATCATTAGTAACTGAGAGAGAGAGAGAGAGAGAGAGAGAGAGAGAGAGAGAGAGAGAGAGAGAGAGGAGACTGTAAGACTTAGACTGCCACTTACAGAAGAAAGGCCATGATACGATTAAACATACAACACAGACTTCGGAGCAACGTTTTTTTGTTTTTTTTTTTGGATACACAATACAAAAAAAAGGGGAGGTGAATTTTTTTTTTTACACTTATGCCTTACAGACTGCCACATTATAAAGATAAGTCCAACAAAATACAATGAAACACACAACACACAATGCAAAGTTAGATTCATGTCATGCACACAGCAAAACACATGTGAATTCCGACAATGATATCTTACAGATAGTCACTTTACACAAGAACAAAATGCAAGTAAAACATACCACACAGAATGCAGGTTAAAGCTCAGGTGGTACACAACACAAAACAAACTAACACATTTTGACGAGAAAGGCTTACAGACTGTCATTTTAAAGAAAAGAAAGCCGAAGCAGAATTCAACTTACGACACAGTGTGCCTAACAAAAGCTCATTTGACACACGAAACAAATTGGACCAGACTATTTTGACTGTCATGCTTCTTCACATGAAACACACCACACACACACACACACACACACACACACACACCAGCTCAGAGCACAGCTCGCAATCCCCCATCCCAGACCCCACCCCACTCACCATCTTGGCGTCAGGTCCAAAGCCCAAGGACATCCACACGTTGTCAGCGGAAGTGACGACTGACATCATGGAGATGATCAGCCATTGGCTCCTCGTGTACCACGTGGCCAAGAAGGTGCACATGGCGTTGTCCTGACATCGGCCATAGCAGGCCCTCGTCTGGCCACATCCGGGGTCTTTGGGAAACTGGGTGACCTGGGGAGAGAGGGCGTAGGGGAGTAGGGTGGAGGATTGGGAGGGGGATGGAGTTCTGCAAACGATGAGAGTTGTCGAAAGAAAATTAACAATTTGACATGTACATGTGAACATTGGAATCACACACACACACACACACACACACACACACACGCACACACACGCACACACACACAAACCACCACCACCACCTTCTCCACAATCACCACCACCAACACCACCACCTCCACCAACACCAACACCTCCACAATACTACATCACACCTCACCATACAAGGAGAAAAGAGAGAGAGAGAGAGAGAGAGAGAGAGAGAGAGAGGAGAGAGAGAGAGAGTTTGCGAGCGTGCCTGTGTGCGTGCGTGTGTGCGTGCTTCTCTCTCTCTCTCTCTCTCTCTCTCTCTCTCTCTCTCTCTCTCTCTCTCTGTGTGTTGTGTGTGTGTGTGTGTGTGTGTGTGTGTGTGTGTGTGTGTGTGTACGCGCGTGCGTTTGTGCGAGTGTATGTGCCTAGCTCTCTTAGATCGACTCTACAATTCTGGTTTACAACGGAAGAAGTCAGGGTCGACTATATGAAAGGCTTCTGTATATCTGAATCAACGTCACAGAGACATCACAGTATCTTTTGTTACTAATGTTGTAGACAGGAAGAAAAGGTTTGTTGTACCTCCACGCAAACTATCTGGACGCTCTCCACTAAAAATCAACTAATCAAACAACAAAAACAACAGATCCCCCCTCCCATATCCCTCCCATCCCTTTTCCTCATTGCAGCTAATGAGATAGATTGAGACTATGTGGCCGACTGGATTTTGGCAGAAGTCGCTCTTTCCAAGCCTTTTTCAAGGCGATTGACTGGGGTCGCCCCTGACTTAAAGTATTAGAATTGTCAACTGCATTGTACATTGGTAGAGCTTCTATGACATTTGGAAAAATGATTTTCGTCTATGCTTAGATATACTATTGTATTTACGATCTATCATTACGGAGTTCAGAGCTTGTCAACTCATTGTCTTTGTCTTCTCTCCACGAATTCCTGTCTGATTCCTTGTCCTATCTTGATGATATGTTTCCAGCTATCCAACAAGCTTGGTGAGTTCTGGCTACTTGCCCGCCCGATCACAAAGGTTTGTGATGGCTCCTCCGGCAATTCGTGAATGAAATTGACCTCCTTTAGCTCCCAGCACGAGAGAGGCTCAGTGGGAAGAACAGAGGCGCTGCGGACGGCAAAGAAATGCGTCGTCATCAACAGACACTCTTGACCGAGACTTCACCTGCAGCAATGTCTGCGGCACGAGGATCGGGGTCTACAGCCACAGCACGCACTACAACTCCACACCGTACTGATGCGCGACGCAATACCATTGTCTCTCGAGACAGACGGATGCTATCACATCACAGCAATGCACAGGTAGCGTTTGCGTGCAGTTGCTGGATAGTATGGGTTAGCCTTCACCCAGCGTTAAATCTCTTCATTGTGTCCCAATGTGCCTGTCAGACTCTGTCAAACGCCTTCCTAAAGTCTATAAAGACATGTTAGAACTCCCTCTGGTACTGGAGATTGTTTTGACAGAGGATAAAGGTCTGTTCGATGGGACCTCTGTCTTTTTTCTTTCACAAGAATGGTGTCGTTTTTGCAGACACAATCTATGCAGGGCTATTTTGATCATTATTTTGCTGGTATGGCTGATCAAACTGATGGTGCGTTAATTCTGGCAGTGTTGGAGATTTCTGACTGTGATGATCAGTGACTGAGGTCACAGTGTAGACCCTCCAGTGTTCTGATGTTGTTGAAGATGACAGTCAAGGTATCAGTTACTGCCCCCCAACGCCCTGTTTCAAGAGTTCTGCGGGGCCGTTGTCCATGTTTACAGTCTTTCTATATTTCAGAGATTCAGCTCTAGCTGCAACTTCTTCCGTAAGTTTTGGAAAGTCTTCTTCATTGTATGTGACGTGTGTACAATTAGCACGTTTGGATCTTCCTTGCTTTTCTTTTCTTTATTTTATTTTGTGTGAGAGTTCAGAGCAATCTTCAGTTCACCTTTTAACGACGTTTTCTTCCTGTGTGAAAAACAGTTTGCGGCTTTTGTCCTGGATGATGCTGATATTACTTCTTCTTCTTCTTGTTTCCTCACGTCTCTTACAACTTTGAAGGCGTTCTTTGTGTCATTGTTGTCCAGGTCTTTTCTTAGTGTCCTTACACTGCTCTTCTATCCAACGTCCTTTTGTATTTTACATTTCTGGACCGGTCCTCTTGTCCAGAGCGCAGCATTTCTCCCCTACAGCCTTCTTTGGCGGTTTGCAGCACCCTCTGGTATCAGTTCAGTTCAGTGGTTATTTTAACGTCTGTTCAACATCGATGTTATTAGACGATGTTAAAAGGCTACAGGTCTCACTGAGAATGTCAGACCTTAAGAAAACAGACCGTAAGAAAATAGTGTCATAGAAATACAGATCCAAATTACGAACTGACCTTTCATTTTTCGATGTCATCAATAAACAAAAGCAAATTAGACGTGGATAATGCTCGTGTTTCTGTGGAATCAGTTTCACGCGAAGATCACTCAGAGCAGGACATTTCCTCACAAACTGTACTGTCGTCCTCAACAGTTTCTACACACACAACAGGCATTCAGATTAGCCTACAGCTTTACAATGATACTTGTGGTTCCCGATTTCGGAAAGACCAAGCCTGAAATATTGTCAAACAATTCATTGATGTATATCTACACTGGACAAAAGATGATTCACCACTAGATGAATAGATGTAAAACTTCGGTATATTTCAACTCTGTTACTAGACTGAATATGATTCCCAGTCCTGCCATCTACAAACTATAAACGGTATATCTGCACAAAAATTTATTTTTCATCTACTTCTTTGCGATACCAGGCAAATCCAAAACCAAGTTCACACAGTCATGTGCGTACATCTTACTCCTAGATCCTTAGGTCCAGACCACAGAGAATGTCATGAGATTTTCGTGGCAGTCAAACAGTATTCATTTTCAGTCGTTTCAACCAATGCCAAATATATTTAATGGCAGAGACTACGTCAATGATGTGTGTGTGTGTGTGTGTGTGTGTGTGTGTGTGTGTGTGTGTGTGTGTGTGTGTGTGTTGTTGTTGTTGTTGTTGTTGTTTTTGTTGTTGTTATTGTTGTTGCTGTTCCGTGTTTCTTGTTGTTTATTGTCTGTTTAATGTTCTGACTGAATGGAACAGATGGACCGATCCAGACCGACCCAAAGCACGAAGATGGTGGCCACGTCACAGAAGCAAGCTCATAAGGAGCAGACTCGGACAGAAAGAGTCAAACACGTAAAAGCAAAACACAAGCGTTACGCATTGTCCACAAGTTTATTGTCAGAGGTTTTACACAAGACTTAAGTTCACTTAGTTTGTTCACAGCAAGCAACGTGTTTACAATTTGTAATGTCACAAAAAGGGTCCTGGGCAGAAGGGCAGAAAAAATGGGCCAAGGAACGGCATACAATTTGTTACGTCACAGAAAGGGTCATGGACAGAATGGAAGGAAGAATGGGCCAAGGAACGGCATACAATTTGTTACGTCACAGAAAGGGTCATGGACAGAATGGCCGAAAGAATGGGCCAAGGAACGGCATACAATTTGTTACGTCACAGAAAGGGTCATGGACAGAATGGCCGAAAGAATGGCCAAGGAACGGCATACAATTTGTTACGTCACAGAAAGGGTCATGGACAGAATGGCCGAAAGAATGGGCCAAGGAACGGCATACAATTTGTTAAGTCACAGAAAGGGTCATGGACAGAATGGCCGAAAGAATGGGCCCAAGGAACGGCATACAATTTGTTACGTCACAGAAAGGGTCATGGACAGAATGGCAGAAAAAATAGGTCAATGAATGGCAGAGAATAAAAAGAGGGGTGGAAAAGTGAGAAGGTGGTAGAGAGGGAGAATGACATCTGGGAGAGAGAGAGAGAGAGAGAGAGAGAGAGAGAGAGAGAGAGAGAGAGAGAGAGAGAGAGAGAGAGAGTTCTGCTCATCAGGACATCAATAGGCAGTCACCGATGGCGGTGTCGTGGTGGTGGTGTCGTTGGAGGCGTCGTAGCCGAGTGGCTTCAGGACCCCAGTGGACACGTTCACCCAGTAGGTGATAAAGTTCTGCAGGATGGCGCCACTGCAACCGCACACAATCACTGCATAGCACACGGAACTCTGTCTTAAGAACAGCTAGGTTAGATCAGTGTATGAATAGAGTGAACAGTCTGTCTGTCTGTCTGATGTCTGTCTGTCTGTCCAAAAGAATTGGTTTAGATTAGTGTATGAGTAGATTGAACAGTCTGTCTGTCTGTATGTCTTGCTGTCTGTCCGCTTGTTTGTCTGTCTGTGTCTGTCTCTCCAAAGGAATTGGTTTAGATCAGTGTATGAACACAGTGAACATCCCGCCCCGTGCACTATTGCCTGATCGATTGGATTTGTAGACTCCGTGCCTCATCCCGCCCCGTGCACTATTGCCTGATCGATTGGATTTGTAGACTCCGTGCCTCATCCCGCACCGTGCACTATTGCCTGATCGATTGGATTTGTAGACTCCGTGCCTCATCCCGCCCCGTGCACTATTGCCTGATCGATTGGATTTGTAGACTCCGTGCCTCATCCCGCACCGTGCACTATTGCCTTGGATTTGTAGACTCTGCACTGCATGTGTGAAATGATACTGTGGAAAAGCGTGCGGGTTTCCCTAAGAGTCCTACCGTGCTTACCCTGATCAACATGCGGGTTTCCCTAAGAGTCCTACCGTGCTTACCCTGATCAACATGCGGGTTTCCCTAAGAGTCCTACCGTGCTTACCCTGATCAACATGCGGGTTTCCCTAAGAGTCCTACCGTGCTTACCCTGATCAACATGCGGGGCTTCGCTAAGAGTCTTACCGTGTTTACCACGATCAAGATGCGGTTTACCCTGATCAACATGTGGGTTTCTTCAAGAGTCCTGCCGTGTTTATACTGATCAACATGCGGGTCAAACAAGAAGCACGTATATTTTTGTTGGGGATGTACCAATCCGCTCCACAGAATCGAGAAGTAGCGTGAGTGCCTCATCCGATGTCGTCTGTGACCACAGCAGTTTACCAGACCAGCGCGCTAGTGCTGAGAGGAGCTCCACGGGATTGTCACAGTTTGTGACATTTTGCATTCATTCATTTTGCAGCGAGTCCGAGGACGACTGAAGTTCCAGCCACTTTCAGGTTGGAGGTGGGGATGGAGGATGAGAGAGCCAATATGTAGCTGATGAGATTCTCACTGAAGTGTTCAAAATAATGAGAGAGAACAGGCTTTTGAAGAAGGAAGGAACATCAGAGGGGAAAAAGTAGTCTTGCGTGAGGATGTCAGGTGTTTAAAAAAAAAAAAAAAGAGAGAGAGAGAGAGAGATTAAGCTAAAGAGAGAGCATAGAAAGCAACTAGAACAGTAATCACGAAAAGACGACTTGGAAATAATCAATCGATCAGGACACTGCAACAAAGAAATGGCTGAAGAGACAGAGACGTAGATGCTGGACTTTGTTCATAGCACCGTGTACTGCGCAGTTGCTGTCAACAACATGAATCTTAAATATCAACTGGCGAGAATGTGACAAAATTGAAATACCATTCTGGGCCTGAAATGTGTGAGTTATACTTGCACGGATTTGGATACGTCCGGCTGAATGAAGCTGTTGATGAGTTTCTCCAACTCTAAAAGAGATGTGACTGATGTGGTGCAGATGGAAAGAACGGAATGCATAAGCGAGTAACAACAAACGGTTTCAAGAGTCTGTATATGTCATTGTATACTATGCCTGATGTAAAACTTACCTAGCGCTGAATTTGGATATGCGTGTAGATTATAACGACTAGCTTCGATCTCTGTATTGTTTCATGTATTGTGCTATCGTCATCGCCCCTATCGTAACGCTGAATTGTTACACCAGTCTGAAGAACGAAGGCAGAAATGCAATCCGTGTTATGTTGTCCTGTGTTGCCAAAATGAAGTGCTCAGAGAAAAAGACTGAAATCGTCCACCCTTCAAGCCAGTCTAGACTAACCTGCCTTTTCAGGAGTTCATGAACAAACTGTTCACAAATCGTCAATCTGTATAGTTTAAATATTCAAGTGATGATCTTTTCTTTTATTTTATCTTGAAATAGATTTACATCTAGTCCTCGCCCTGAGTAGGGACTACAACAAGCAGTGAAAATGAAATAATGTAAGAAAGCAAACAAGCAAACAAGGCGGTCATGCAATCATAATGGAACATCGATTGAAAATAGAAGAGAAATGAACATTAAAAAAAAAAAAAAAAACAATAATAAAACAAACAAATAAAAATTAATAAATAAAAATGAAAATAATAATAATGAAGGGGAAGGAGAGAGTGGGGTGGGAGGTGGGCTGAGCTTGGAAAATATCTGGAAATGTACCCAACGTACAAAAATTAGCATGTATAACAACAAACAGTAAAATGAATGTGACAAAGTACATACCTAATTTTGACACACACATACAAGCACGCACGCACGCACAGAGAGAGAGAGAGGGGGGAGAGAGAGAGAGAGAGAGAGAGAGAGAGAGAGAGAGAGAGAGAGTCACAATATGTAATCATTTTTCGTAAGACATGAAAATACGTAGAAGGTATTTAGCAACGTGAGATGGAATTTGGGGAGGGGGGGGTGGGGGGGGGGGGGGGGGGGGGGGAAAAAAAAAAGAGAGAGAGAGAGAGAGAGAGAGAGAGAGAGAGAGAGAGAGAGAGAGAGAAGAAGGGAACAACAGAAACTGAAGGTAGTAATTAAGCATAAAATGTAATAATTTGAAATGGAAATGTACTAAAACGTACAACAATTAGTATGTATAAAAACAGAAGGTAAAATGAATTTGACAAAGTATGTACATAATTTGGAACACACACACGCACGTTCGCGCAGAGAGAGAGAGAGAGAGAGAGAGAGAGAGAGAGAGAGAGAGAGAGACAGACAGACACAGACAGACAGACAGACAGACAGACAGACAGAGAGAGAGAGGGAGAGAGAGTAAAAAAAAAAAAAACACAACATATAATCATCATGTTTCATATAAAGCATGAAAATGCGTAGAAGGTATTTAGTAAAATGACATGGAGTTTGGAGGGAGAAAAAAAAAAAAAAAAAAAACAAAGAAAAAGAGAGAGAGAGAGAGAGAGACAGAGACAGAGACAGAAAGACACAGAGAGATACAGAACTGGAGAGAATCAATGAATACATGAAACGGAAACCACTCATGGAAAGATCATGATAAAGACAAAATACATTAACAACATGTGCAATATAACACACGAAAGAGCTGACTAAAAATAATGAAACAATACATATATTATGAGCAAAATCATGATAAGAAAGATGAGAACAAGGAGAGGATGTACTTGAAGGCACTTGTGTGCGAGAGAGAGAGAGAGAGAGAGAGAGAGAGAGAGAGAGAGAGAGAGAGAGAGAGAGAGAGAGAGAGAGAGAGAGAGAGAGAGATGCATAAGCGCGAAAGGAGTGCAGGGAACGACGATAGAGAGGGAGAAGAGGCGAGAGTGGGTGTGTGGGAAAGAGCATGTTTGGAACAATCTAACAATAAAAAAAACAAACAACAGGAGATGTAAGACAATCGATTTTGACGCACACAGGGAAAAAAGAAAATAAAGCATAAATGGAGGGGGGCGGATGCATAATGATAGCCCAGTCCCCCACGGGTAGGGGTGGGGGATGTCATCTAGATAATATAAGTCATTAGGAGAATCATTACAGGAGAATCATGAGAGAGAGAGAGAGAGAGAGAGAGAGAGAGAGAGAGAGAGAGAGAGAGAGAGAGAGAGAGAGAGAGAGAGAGAGAGAGAGTCGCATGAGAATAAAAGCATAACGACATAATGACAAGAGGCAACAGATAGTAGAAAACACACACACACACACACACACACACACACACACACACACACACACACACACACACACACACACACACACACTCACATAAGACATACTTACTAAACAGAAGATGTGCATTTCAAATACAAAACACTTTCTAATTAGACAGGCTCATACATAAGGTAAAGAGAGGGGTGGTGGTTGGTGGTGGATTTATGGGCGGAGTATGCAAATACTGGCAGATGAGATGGTTGAAATAATGGTGTTTGAAGGTTGATATGCATTGGTGTTGTTTGGTTGATTCAGGGAGCGAGTTCCATTGACAGGAACCTGAATATGTTAAACTGGATTTGAATAAGTCAATTCTAGGAACAGGGACATGAAGTTTAGGTAGAGTTCTTGAGGAATTTATCGGGAATCTGTGAACTAATGTGGGGGGTGCTTCCCAGACACAATCCTGTGCATTACGATCCCTTTGTTGTATTCTAATCTCAGACTTAAGGGAGAACCCTGAATCTTTTTATAGTCCGAGTCCAGAAGACTACTGGTTTTTAGGAGGACTAATTTGAGTGCTCTCGCTTGTGTAGGCTTAGTAATGGTTTGAGGGTGTTAGCGCTAGCACAGTCCCATAGAGTAGATCCATAGTCTATGTGTGATTGAATATGAGACTGAAAAAAAAGAGCTTGCGTGAATGCAGGTCGAGGAAGCGTTTGATTTTGGAGAGTTGATAAACTTTCTGTGAAACTTTTTTGCACAGTGAGTTTATGTGAGCTTGCCAACTAATGTTGTTATCAATTGTTATTCCTAGCACTTTGAGGCATGTTACCTGTTCAACAGGTTCATCTTTCAGATGTACAGGAGGAAACTAATAGTGAGATTTTGTTTTTTTTGCCTGTTGTGATAAGCATGGATTTAGTTTTTTGAGGGTGAAGCGACATGTGTGATTTAGTTCAGTCCATTTTACGAGGTCATTCGCACTTTCTTGTAAAGTTTGTGCAAGAACAGTAACATCAGAATGATTTGTGTGTATTGTTGTATCATCTGCAAAGAGTTCACATGCGGATGTGATATGGAGTGGTAGATCATTGATGTAAATTGTGAACAGTAAGGGACCCAGGATAGAGCCTTGTGGGACGCCATAGGAAAGTGTTTGAAATGAAGAGGTAGTTTGTATTGATTTTCACACATTGTTGCCTATTTGCGAGATATGATTGAAAAAACTTAAGAGTTTTGTGTGGATAAGCCATACAATTTTAATTTTCTAAGAAGAAGGTTATTATGGTCTATCACATCAAATGCTTTTTTGAAATCGATGAATAGGACACCACAATATCTGTTGTTGTTAATGCTATTTAGCCAGTCATCAACTAAGTTGATTAGGGCTGTGTGGCATGAATGGTTGTGTCGAAACCCGGACTGTCTTGGATGAAGCAAATGGTATGTATTAAGGTGGTGTAGTGTGTGTGTTTGTTCATGTGTTTTTTTTCAAAGGTTTGGAAATAGAGGAAATGATTGAGATTGGTCTGTAGTTTGCAGGGTCTGAGTTGTCACCTGCCTTGTGGATAGGAATGACTTTTGCTTTTTTGAAACTGTCGGGAAAATGATTTTTGTCTATGCATAATTGAAGACGTATGTTAATGTATCTGTAATTGCTGGAGCTGATAGTTTGAGGATTTTCCCGTCTAGGCCATCCACCCCGCAGGTACCTGACTGTTTTAGGTGCGTTAGGTAGTGATAAACTTCAAAGACTGTTATTGGTGGAATATAAAGTTCAGACGTGATGTTTTTATCTTGGCAATATTGTTTCAGTTTTTGAAGATCGTTTGATTTGGAAGAATCTGTCGTGACAATTTTATTAGCTATAGTGCAAAAGTGCGTGTTTAGCTGTTCGACAGAGATGTCTTTAATTACAGTTGATTTTGAAGAAGATTTATTGTTTGTAAGCTCGTTAATAGCTCTCCATACTAATTTGGGGTTCTGATTGATGATATTAGTTCTCGATAATATTTTGTTTTTCTCTCTGCGCTTCTGTGAATTTATTGCATTTCTCAGTTTTCTAGATTCTTCTTCATAGCCATGTTGTTTAAGCAGATCTCTAAGGTAACCTGCCTCCTGTAACTCTTTAGTGTACCATGCCGGTTTAGGATCATGTCCGTACTCTAATCGTTTTTAGAGGGGCGTGTTTATCATATATTTCTGTAATGTTTTTTGATCCAAAATTCAACAGCAAGATCTGGATCAGTTATGTCAAAAACTGAAGAGAGATTTGAGTTAAGCAAGTCATGCAGAAAGTCTTGGTCGTTAAAGTTTGTAAAGCAACGGTAGGTTATTGTCTTGTGTCCCGTTTTGGGGATTTTTACTCCTTTTTTGGACCATGTGACAAATTGGGGTAATGGTCACTACAGTTTAGAACAGGGACGCAGGCTTCTGCTATGTAGTGTTATCTGAAACATAAACATGGTCAATAAGTGTCTTCGAGTTTGTGGTGACTCTCGTTGGAGATTCGATGAGTTGGTGTAGATTAAATAGATTGAATGCTTGCGTCCATTGGTTTTGCACTTTTAGAAGGTCTATGTTAAAGTCTCCAAGTAAAATGATTTCCTTGGATTCTAGCGAGACTGCATCCATCATTGTAATAAATTTGTCGACCCAGTTTACTCTTTGAGATGGATTCCTGTAGCAGAATCCAACCAAAATGGAAGGGTTTCTTTTCAGCCTAACTTCTATCCAGACACATTCTACATCTTTACTTTCTAGGTGTAGAAGTCGTTTGAAGGTAAGGGTTTCGCTGATGTAGATAAGAAGACCCGTCTCTTTCGCTTCTGTAGGATCTTTTCGGATTGTGTTATATCCTGGAATTGTTACATCATTGTCGCTAATGTGTGCAGTTAATCTGGATTCAGAGAGTCCTAAAAT
>JADBJO010002561.1:70000-75000 GCA_016801955.1 Conus betulinus | reverse complement strand
CGACACGCTGAGTACCACACGTTGGCGTCCCATAGTTTCTATAGCAAACGATAAATCACAGTTCATTGCTGTCGCTAACGGCCGATGCTCCGTGCACCGTAGTGTTAGACACAGTTGATAATAGTCGCTGACGTCTGATTTCAAGTGCGGCATTAGGTTATACATTGTTTGAATGAGTCTTTGACGTTTGATATTGTGTACAGCATGGCGCGAGACACTGCTGGTATTAGTCGCTGACATCTTACTGTCGTGTGATACAACTTTTTCGTAACATGTTCCCGGTTATCTTGTTAACAGATGGACAGACAGATAGTCAGACAGGCAAAGAGACAGACTGGTACGGAAACGGAAGGAAGACAGGCTCACACACACACACACACACACACACACACACACACACACACACACACACACACACACGCACGCACACGCACACACACACACACACACACACACACACACACACACACGCACACACACGCATGCACACACACTACCACACTACACTACACCACGCTACACTATACCAGACCACATCGCCTCAATTACACCATTCCTAAACACATTACACCACACTACACTACACTTCACCAACTACACCGGCTCAGCTATACTACTCAGTACACACTACACCACACCATATCACGCTATGCCAAACCCACACTGCTTCAGTTACACCATGCCTTACCACATTACACCACACTACACTGCACACTCCAAACTACACCGCCTCAATACCACACATCATACCACTACATCACACCACACTTTCTCTATACCAAACCACTGTGGCTCAGTTACATCACGCCACATCACACTGCATCACACTACACAACAACGCACCGAACTTCACCG
This sequence comes from Conus betulinus, assembly GCA_016801955.1. NCBI lineage: Eukaryota > Metazoa > Mollusca > Gastropoda > Neogastropoda > Conidae > Conus > Conus betulinus. The sequence continues at coordinate 74,145 of JADBJO010002561.1, read as the reverse complement.
CATCAGTTACACCAGGCCATACCACACCACACTACAGACGTTACCAATTCATCTCATACCAATTCAGTCTAAACACCACATCACACCACACCACACCATACCAACACTCTCCATGCCACATTAACCTACACCATACAACACCAGCCTCGTCATTCCATCCAACACGAGACTACATCGTATTAGGTCATGCAACACCGCACCACACCAGACAGAGCCTCCTCCCCAACGGCCTCGTTTTCATTCATCGCCCATCTTGCGCGGAACTGGACAAAGAGAGGTGATTGCTAATTCCTCATTTTCGTTGTCCTGAGTTTTGTTTATCTTGCCTGAAGAAGACCTAAGAGGACGACACGCGAAGAAGACCTTAGAGGTCGAAACGCGTCGTGATTTGTCTTATAATTCGTTTGTCCATGTTAAATGGCGGAGATGTTTCAAATTCATTCGAAGATTTACCTAACCACAAGTCAGAACCGCGCAACAAACACACGAAACAATGGCACTATCACACAACGTCACACCGCACCGATACACACCACACCACAAGACAAAACATAACACCACAAGACACAACGACACGACAAAACATGACGTCTTACCATTCACCGGCGTCCCTGGCGAATATGTCACATCTGTCACCTCCAAACTATACGGCGAAGGAGACGTCTGCGGCGAAGCATGGTGACATATTTGCGGCGACTGTGAGGGGCACGCCTGTTCGCCTGCACCTGTAGGGTAGCACCATACGGGCACGCTTCCCGCCAGGATCGCCAAAAACAGAACCACAGGCGCTTGCAGTGGAGAACATTTCACGGGCATTTTCAGTTGTTGTCGTCGGTTGTAGAGGTTTTTGCTGGATTGCTAATCTCTGCGCGTGGTGTGCAGGTTGTTTGCAGGGTGCGTTGTTTTTGTTTTGTTTTTTTTTTTTGTCGTTTGTTTGTTTCTTTTCTTTTGCAGAGGATATGGGCTGAAAAGAAAAACCATACATACATCTATCTATCTATCGACTTATGTATAAACACATACTCTCTCTCTCTATATATATATATATATGTATATATAATGATGAACAATTAAGTAGTGGGGGAAAACACGTGCAGGTTAACAATTCTCCCATCATTATAGTAATGATTTGGACAAAGATTAGAAATTGAGAGAGAAAGCAATTGAAGATGAAATAAATGGAAAAATGTATATCATAAATATGAAAAACCCTTTCACTATATATATATATATATATATATATATATATAGCTGAACAATTAAGTAGTGGGTGAAAACAAGTGCAGGTTACACAATTCTTCCATCATTATGATAATGACTTGGCAAAGATTTGAAATTGAGAGGGAAAAAATTTTTTTTGAAGATAAAGTAAATTGGAAAATGCATATCATAAATATGAAAACCCTTCACTAGCCGCATGAGGAAACCATCGCAATCCCTCTCGAAGACAGATCTATATGTATCGCCTGCTCCGAGGTCTTTCGTCCGCTGGATCGGATTCATCAGGGAGACACGGCTTATTGTGTCCGTGCTCTTGGCGTCAGATAGAGGACACACCACAGTCCATAATTCTGTGGTGTTCCGACCGCCAAGGGTTCAGAAAAGAATCCGACAGCACCCCCAAAGCAGCCAGCGAAAGGTAGTAAAATTAAACAAAACGAAAGTGTGTGGAGAGGAAAAAAGTTGTTGAAAACTAAAAACATTACGCAAACAGTATAAATTGTAAGAGACAATCTTTCAGCCTATGCTTGAGGGTCCATTTAAGGATGCAAGGGAGATCAAAGATATGGAACAGTCTGAGTGGTCAGCTCTGCTGTTCAATAACCCAAGCATTGTCAGCGGCTAAGAATTGTGCAGAACAACCTTTCCTGGATCTCCTAAGAGATGCAATCACCTGCTGATTGACCAAACAATATAATGCTGAACAATTAAGTAGTGGGGGGGAAACAAGTGCAGGTTAACAATTCTTCCATCATGGTGTGAGAGAAAATGAAGATCACTTTATATTCCATTATACAGCTTATATAAGTATATCAGAGAGAGAGAGAGAGAGAGAGAGAGAGAGAGAGAGACTGAGACTTACAGCAGCAGTGAGGCATCAACAGAGACTCTCTCTCTCTCTCTCTCTCTCTCTCTCTCTATCTCTCTCTCTCTATCTATCTCTCTCTCTCTCTCTTTCTCTCTGCAGTATTGAGTGCATGTGTGAGTGCGTGTGCGGGCGTGTTTGTGTGTGTGTGTGTGTGTGTGTGGGGGTTGTGTGTGCTTGTGTGTGTGTGAAAGCGGGGGGGGGGGGGGGGGTGGTGTGTGTATTTTGGGGTGTGAGTTTGTCTCTGTGTGTGGGTTTTGTGTGAGTGTCAGGGATGGGGGGGGGGGGGGGGGGGAGGTGGGATCGGTTATGGAGTCTATGCGGGTGCAATGTTCAACACTGTTCACTTTTGTTAACTGTCAAATTTCGATTTGTTCTCTTTCGGGAGCCTGTGCCAGCCACCTGCAATTCACCGAATACATGTAATAATCAAAGAAAGACAGAGTTAAGATTGTTTGATTTTCCAGTAGTATATATATATATATATATATATATATGTGTGTGTGTGTGTGTGTGTGTGTGTGGTGTGTGTGTGTGTGTGTGTGTGTGTGAATTATAAACAAAGCTTGCTCTTATGTCTTAGATTGTAGTAGAAATAGGGGGGTGATAAACATTCATATCTGTAGTGGTAGATCATTCTGCCTAACTAACAGTATGTGCTTGAGTGGGTGAATGGGGAATAATAAATGCTTCTCAAAAATGAGTCTTCAGCAAGCTTATAGTCTCCAAAGGGGGGACATCTCCAATGGGGAGGAAGCTCACTAACATATGAATGCTTATCACCCCCCTATTTCTACTACAATCTAAGACATAAGAGCAAGTTTTGTTTATAATTCAATATTTCTTGCAGTCATTGCAACACCAAGCTGCTCTGTAAGTTGCTGGAATGGTGCTCGGTACCTGTCTTTGGAATTTATCAGTTTATTATATATATATATATATATATATATATATATATATATATGTATGTATGTATGTATGTATGTATGCATGTATGTATATATATATATATATATATATATAGAGAGAGAGAGAGAGAGAGAGAGAGAGAGAGAGAGAGGAGAGAGAGAGAGAGAATTTAGATAGATAAATAGATGGAAATATAGACATATATAGTGACGAAAAATAAGTTGTCACACCGCCCACGGAGTTCTTTTATTGTTCAACCTTTCGCCTGTCAAAAGGCTTCTTCAGGAACCCTGTACATTTTGCATAGCTCCGTTTACACACACACACACACACACACACACACACACACACACACACACACACACACAACCACGCACGCCCCCCCCCCCCCCCCCACACACACACACACACAACCATGCATGCACACACACACACACACACACACACACACACACACACACACACACACATACATACACACACACGCGCGCGCGCGCGCTGAAACTGAAGCTGAAGAACACAGGGCGACCCTGTCGAAAGATTCTCAAAGTATGTTTTTGATTCTAACTACTTTTCTAATGTCGAATCCAGAATCCAGAAACCTATATTCTTATTTAATAAATAAGTAAACCTGGATGCTTCGCATGGCAGACAAGGAAACGTTATATGACAAGTTTCCGAATAACAGAACTGTTGAAGGAGTATTCTGAACCCTGTGGCTGTTATATTAAAAAAAGCGGTTTCTTTTGCATTTGAAATCTGCCAATATCTGCCAGAGGATGCCTCCAGCATCTGCTCAACAGCCAGCCAACAAAATAGAAAGCCAAAGGCTACCGAAGTGACTCGGCAGCAGAGCGGGCTCTCCTTTGGTCGGTTGCCTCTCGACAACTTGACATTGTCTGCCCCTGTGGATTGCCGAGGCTGGGTCTGTGACGGGCCGGGCTAGGCTGTGGCTGTGGATGGTCTCAAGGTCCGACCAGCGCGTTTGGGCTAATGCGTAAATCAGACATCTGCCAAGTCGTAGCCACGAGACCCTCTTCTTGAAATCTCTCATCTTAGTCATTCATTTATTTATCCATTAGCTTTAAGTCATGCGCAGTGTGGTCTCAAAACTTAACGGAGGTGGAGTAGCGTATATGGACTATTCCGC
>JADBJO010002561.1:62500-65000 GCA_016801955.1 Conus betulinus | reverse complement strand
TTTGGCACTTGCAAATCATGTAAACCTACATCTCTACGCCATTCCACGTCAGATCAGGCTATTTACATGTAATTCGAATCAAAGATGTACATTCAGCATTCTCATTCTTTTAAACAGAAATTGTGTTTTTCAACAGTCACTAAGTTAACTTGATCGAAAACGGTGTTTTCGGTTTTAGATTCAGACTGTAACAGAAGAATCGGAATTCCTCAACACTGAAGAAATCCAGATCAGTTTTAACAGTCCAAGCTGTAGGAAAAAGCTGGGTTTTCAGCTCATGTAACCATGTTCCGTATGTCATTTGTTTCTGAATAAGGGCTACTAAATGGTTGATTAACGGTGACCCTGCACAAAACACCTGTGGCAGACGATGAGGGTAAGCCTCCAGGCAACAGTGGGGGACTGATGACCACCGTGTCAGCTGTTGTCCAGCAATGACATTAAATGGTCAAAACTGTAAAATCTGTCATGACTTGGCTCTATAGGCATCAGTATTTATACAGGTTTTGAAATTAGTGTGTCGCAGGGATCGTAACAGATAATTGGATTTTTATTGTAAGAACATGTGTGTGTGTGTGTGTGTGTGTGTGTGTGTGTGTGTGTGTGTGTGTGAGAGAGAGAGAGAGAGAGAGAGAGAGAGAGAGAGAGAGAGAGACTGGTTCAGATCCATCTGTTGACTCCAGGGGAACTGAGGGCCGACTTGGGGCTGAATGATTGATCCGCCTATAGTGAGCACGCTGGGCAACGTCATTCCTTCCCATGAAAAGACGTCAGCCTCTAAATTCTGTGTTAGCTCACCCTGAATCCAGGTCCAGCACTCAGTTCTGTGCTGATAGTGTCAGTAGATTTTCATTCATATGTTGGATGCAGACAGGGATATTTACAAGCGTGATACAGAGACACAGGACTAGGGCATATAACGGAAAGTCGTGCTATCACGGCCTCTGGCGAATGGAAACGTGAACTGCGTGCATGTGGCCTTTCTCTTGAGTAACCAGGTTACATGGACCTCAGCGGAAGTCTCCTACTGTGGGTGATTAAAGTCGGAACATTAAAAAGCCTGCTTACAGTCTCGAAAGTATGGACTATGGACCGAGAAAAAAACAAACAACAACAACAAAAATATGAACAGCATGACACACATCTTTGCTTCATCATTCCAATAAACAGGTTCAGCACTGGTGACGTGTTGTTAATTAACCTCTCCGACTAGCTGTCAAGTTAATGATACTTCATAGTGTGCCTGTGGTGGAGACAACAGTTGTGCATCATTATGTGACCGGTGCCATTGAACCGTTACGATAAGTTGTTGACCAGACAGACAGACAGACAGACAGGCAGACAGACAGTGAGTTATTGATCAGAGAGAGAGATTTACTGACAACAGAGAGAGAGAGAGAGAGAGAGAGAGAGAGAGAGAGAGAGAGAGAGAGAGAGAGAGAGAGAGAGAGAGTCAAACATTGACAGACAGACAGAGAGAGAGAGAGAGACAGCAGAGAGAGAGAGAGAGAGAGAATCAAACATTGAGAGAGAGAGAGAGAGAGAGAGAGAGAGAGAGAGAGAGAGAGAGAGAGATGCTTCAGATACGTTTTTATTGACAATGGTCTACATATAGCCTTTATGTCAAGTGGGTGTACATTAATACTGGCAGCGCGGAAACATTGTAGTGCAAAGAAACAAAAAGGTGTAACTAGTTACGTAGATGTTAATGTTAGGACTCGAAACCGTGTCGTAGGAAAAAGAACATTACATACACGTTCATCATTCATAATGACTAGGTAATTTTTAACATAACCATTCACACAAGTGCCGCACACAGGCACACACATATTCACCGTAGTAAATCATTTCCTTTCGACCACTTGAAGCATGAACGTCGTCTCTCTCACTATTATTCACAGTAGCGAAGAGAACGAATCAGGTCATCAAGCTGCCTAAGGTACTTGGGGAAAAAAAGCCCTCAGACAATACAGCGGTTACCGAACATTTCTTTCTCCTGAAATTCGATGCCTCTGCAACATACCTAGCCATAATATATTATCGTCAGAGGATAGCAAACTATAAAGATTATGATTTTTTTTTGTAGCAATGATGTCGAAAAATTGAGATTTTTTTCTCTCTTCCTAATTTTATTCTTTTAAAAGTATCTTATCTTACAGCCAAAAAAAATCTCATTGTAGTTACTAATGAATGGCATAGGGATACGCTCGCCAGATTTAGAAGTAGGGCACTTGGACTGAATGCAAACAAAAGATAAGAATAGAGGTTTCTGGATTCTGGATTCGATATTAGAAAAGTAGTTAAAGACTCAGAATCAGACTCAGAAGACTCAGCCCCCAAGAAACCAAGATCTCATCTACAGAGCCCTTCCTCACAAAAAGAAAAGTTAAAGAAGCCATCGAAACTAAGACCAGACGCCCCAGCCTGAACAGAGATCAAGGCTTTGAACTTCTCCCGTCTACAATCAGATCCTGACAACCGTTCACCCCACACAACAGTC
>JADBJO010002561.1:42500-45000 GCA_016801955.1 Conus betulinus | reverse complement strand
GCATAGACCTTTCAGGTATTGTAGGCTCGTATATCATTGACCGTAGTAGGGGACGAGGAATCTAAATCATAGACCTTAATAGCGAAGAACCTATGTCATTGATCCTAAGGGCGAGGAACCTACATCATTGACCTTTGGTTAGGAAGCTATATCATTGACCCAAAGGGCGAGCAACCTGTATCATTTATCCTAGGGGCGAGGAACCTATATCATTGACCCTAGGGGCGAGGAACTTATATCATTGACCTCAGGGGCACTGAACCTATAATACTGACCCTAACGGCGAGGAACCTATATCACAGATCCTAGGGGCGAGGAACCTATATCATTGACCCTAGGGTTACTGAATCTCTATCATTGACCCTAGGGTGAGTAAGCTATATCATTGACCCGGGGGGGGGGGGGGGGGGAGGAGAGAAACCTATATCATTGACCCTAGTGGCGAGGAATCTTTCTCATTGATCCCAAGGGCAAGGAACCTATCTCATTGATCCTAAGGTTGAGGAACCTGTATCATTGCCCTTAGGGGAGAGGAACCTATATCATGACCGTAGTGGCGAGGAACCTGTTTCATTGATCCTAAGGCCGAGGATCCATATCACTGATCCTAAGGGTAAGGAACCCATATCATTGACCTTTGGTTAAGGGAGCTATATCATTGATCCTAAGGGCGAGGAAACTACAGAATTGATCCTAAGGGTTAGGAACCTATATCATTGACGATGGGGGCGAGGGAGGAACCTATATCATTGACCCTAGGGACATGAATCCTATATCATTGACCCTATGGGCACTGAACCTACATCATTGAACCTAGGGGCGAGAAACCTATATAATAGACCCTAGGGGGTACCTATATCATTAACCTTAGGGGCACTGAACCTATGTCATTGATCCCAGGGACACTGCACCTATATCGTTGATCCAAGGAGCGAGGGAGGAACCTATATCATTGACCCCAGGGGCGGGGAAGGAACCTATATCATTGACCATAGGGGCGAGGAACCTATATCATTGACCCTAGGGGTGAGGAACCTATGTCACTGACCCTTGGGGCGAGGGAGGAACCTATATCATTGACCCTAGGGGCACTGGCCCTATATCCTTGATCTTAGCGGCGAGGGAGGAACCTATATCATTGACCCTGGGGGCGAGGAACCTATGTCATTGACCCTAGGGGTGAGGAACGTATGTCATTGACCCTTGGGGCAAGGGAGGAACCTATATCATTGACCCTAGGGGCGAGGAAGCTACATCAGTGACACTTAGGGGTAAGGAACCTTTATCATTGACCCTAGGGACGAAGAACCTTTATCATTGACCCTAGGGGCGATGAACCTATATCATTGATCCTAGGGGTAAGTGTCGTCACTTCGCCTAGTGCGGTGACAGGAATACCCAAATGTGAAAGGGTACCCCCTTTAAATCCACCCGCCCCCACTCTAAAGCTATTAATACCACAGAACAAAGAATACAAAACACCGAATAATAGGTGCGACAAACTAACGAATTTTATTCAGATTCGCACTCACACACGCACCACCATCAAAACAAGTAAAACAGATCTTCAAACAATAACACATCAATCATCAATAATATTCAAAAAAAAAAAAAAAAAAGCCCCGACACCCCACCTCCAGATCCCGGGAGCCTCAAAGGACCCCAACCCACACAGGGTTAATATCGGACCAAGGATACTACAGGGGGTATCGCGTGGTAACTTGGGGCTGGGTCATCCAGAGGGGAAGGATGGCCTACAGAACCCAAAGTGCCCACGCAATACAAAAACTACTAAGGGGATACAACAACACCCCCCTCAAAAAAAAAATTCACTACAATTCCCCCTCCACACAACATATACAAATATATCCAAATCTATATACATAATATGTATGTAATATATATGATCATCAACAGGTCATATACAATACCATTCACCCTTCACACAGTCGAACCGTCTTTCTTTTCTTTTTTTTTTTTTCACAATCAATTTTCACACCCTCAACTCTTTCTCTTCCCTCGAGGGCATTTACAGTTTGGGCACTGGTGACCACACTGTCACTGAGGTCTTGATGGCACGGTAGATGAAGCTCCGAACAATGCCAAATCAATAATGTCACTAAGTTCAACACAAAGTCACTAATTTCAAACACCGTAACACAAACTGAAGACGACGAAGGGCTCAGTAGCTCAGCAGATCTCAACAGCAGGAAGGGAAGCTTCGACGCTCGAAGGATGCTCTCGACCCCTCCCGGTCGTCTGTGACGATGACCTAGAGGTCAGCTACACCGACGACAGAAGCCAAGGCAATACCCGCTACTATGCCCCAAACCGGGAGGATGCAACAAAAAAAAAATATTAACCATGTCGATACCTGGAAATAAAATAATTTCATAACTACTCTGACCCGCAATTAATTATCTAACTTTAAGCACACCAAAACCATAACACATTATCCTCGCAATTCCACTTTCGACCAAGGATTTCAAGCCATCAAACT
>JADBJO010002561.1:22500-37500 GCA_016801955.1 Conus betulinus | reverse complement strand
AATGTAGAAAAGGGGCGTGAGAGATCAGAATCCGAAATTGTTTTAAGATACTTGTGTCTCGTTTACAAGATTTGAAGGTTCATCAAACCTTCATGGCTGTAAACCAGTCATTTGGATTTCCCTTGCCGTCCTCATTCCCATTCAGGTTAGTTGACAGACAGGGAAATTAAGCCAGGAATGTATGATTTTCAGCATCCCCATTGTCCTTTGTAAATCCTTCAGGAACTGTTGAAAGAAAGAGACTAGCTGGAAGACAGAAAAAAGATGGACTGACAATATTGCACAGTTGACTGGAAAAAAGGATGGACTGACAATATTGCAAAGTGGGACTGGAAAAAAAAGGATGGACTGACCATATTGTGCAGTGGACTGGCAAAAAAGGATGGACTGACCGTATTGCATAGTGGACTGGCAAACTTTGCAAAGACCCAGCCCTGGCACACAACCAACAGAAGTGGAGGAATCTGGTGAATTGTTCCTCCGCATTGGCTGCACTACAACCAAACAAATTGTTCAAAAACCGCTTTGGTGGAATAGAGACTCAGAAACAGCCTGAAAGGAGACATGGAAGACTGTAAGAATTTGCCAGAGAGAAAGAAGAAAGCCTTGCCTTGATGAGGTATTGAAACAGACATGAATAAAAAAAAATGAACAATGTGAAAGAGTAGCTGAAGAATCAAGAGAAACTAAATGGCAATAATTCTGTGTGCCACTTAATCGTGACACAACACTCACCCAGTTCTGGCAGTTGTACTATCATATGGCAGAAAAAAAAAACACAGAACAAATGCCACCCCAGATATCCCAGATGCTGAGGGGACTAAAACCTAAGACAAAAGTGGAGGAAGGGTCGACACACAACGGTACTCAAAGCACTCAACAGGCCAAAACTTCCCCGAATGTGTTTCTCCCTCAGGACAAGAACGGCTGAATGGTCACTGTGCCCTGCCTGCAGGCCAACGGTCACCAAATTATGCGAATCACTCCCCAGTAACTCTCCCGTCTTCACTCGGGGTACTCCCCCTCAGGTATTGTCTGAGTTCGCACACTTGAAGAACCCATGGAAACTGATCTCAGCATCCCTTGATTTGCCTTAAGGACAGGAGAAACTTCGGCCGACTCGTGACAAACCTGAAAGAGAATATTACGTGAGACAGGGAACGGTAAACAATGAATACAAACAGGTAGAGTAGCCCTTGCTCTGATGATGAGATAACTACATCCCCATGATTCCAATGACTCCTGCCTTCAACACCAAATCGCATAGTAACAATGCCAACACAGAGCACTCAGAGCAAACAATGAGACATCTACCCACAAGGATGTTCCAATGTTGCTCGTATGCCCTGCCCCGACACATGTACACAACACCGTCAAGTGGATAACTGAACAACTACGATCTGACATTTCATCAAATTTGGCAAAGCCCTGTATCATCTTGAATATAAAAAAATAGATCACAAAATCTAACAGATACAAGTATAGGTAACCTGAGTTTAACTGATATGAAAGAAAATCTTAAATGAGAGATGAACAGTAATGATACGCATCAAGCACGTAGGGCAGTTTTTGTCTCCAAGACAAGAAAAAGAACACGTCCATAACTCAAAACAGTTGCTTATTGTCTTGTTTAGAGACACAGGCACAGAACGCCGACAGAGGGCTGGAGTGCAAAGACGGATAACAAACTTTTCCAGATCCTTCCAAACCTAAAAGAGTTCCTCCTCTCATCTTCCTCTGGTGCTCGCAAAGAAGAAACGGTTTTAGGTCGGCTGCACACTGGCCATTCATTTGTGTCATTGGTACCTTGTAAAGGGTAAAGAAGTCCCATGGAGCATTCCATGTCATGCACCACTCACAGTGAAATGTAATCTTTCAGTGTTGGACTTGCATGATGTGACACATAAACATTTTACAGCAGACTCCATGAAAACCTTGTTCAGAGATGTTTCACCTGATGTGACCTTCGAATTTCTGAAAAAGCTTAGCATTTTTCATCTGATCTGAGATTTTCCAGTAGAAAGGTTTTCAACAAAATTTCCGGTGTGTTTTTAGAAGGTGTATTTGAAAGGGTTGTGTTAACGAACGAACGTGGTAACAGCCCTAATATGGCCCTTTGCGATCGGCTGGGCTATAAGCAATATTGCTTACTTATTCATTTTAGAACTGATAGAACACTGCCATATCTAATATTTTCATACACAAAGACCTTTGGTATCACAAGTTTCGTCCTCAGCACACTAAGCTAATTGGGTATCAAGGGTGTGTTTAACTGAGGTGCATGGCGATTTGAACCTTACCGTAGAAACGACATTTACTTTTGTTGGCAGTAAACCATATCTTTTATATAACCTAAACAATCATATTCCTTCTCTGAATATCAAACCAGTAAAGGAGACTCTAAATGACAGATTTACGTGTGAAGTGCAATCCCAAATATGTGTATGTGTAACAGCAGTCATGCGTAAACCGCTGTGCTGTGCTATTTCTCATGCAGACACGCGTCTTCAGTGTCTGAAACCACTTATGTTGTTATTCTCCAACACTAAAAAAATGTGCTTGCTCTTCTATATTCGACAAAATCTACTCCGGGTCTTGCTGTTGCCTTGACTTCTCAACACACATTTCTACATAACATCCTTTCCCCTGACGTTCAGAGTAGTAGTTATTTACAAATTGTCTGAAGGGCTGTCCTTCATCAATGAACACCAGTGAGACATTACAACTGTTTGCAATCCGTTTTGGATGGCGGACGTAAATATCTGTGTAAAATAAATCCTCTCCCTTGCATCCTGTTTGATATTCAAAATAAATGCAAGTAATGTGTCTTCAGTGCTTTCCTTCCCTCAGTCATTGATCATCGAGTTGTGCTACTCACTTCTACTGTTATGGTGGCTTACGTCCATGGTTGGTGGCTTTCACAGATGTCATTTTTTTTTTTTTTAAAAGTATACTGTTTCGAATATTTTTGCAAGAAATCCACACACACACACACACACACACACACACACACGCGCGCGCGCACGCACGCACGCACGCATACACCGTGGGCGCCCGCGCGAACACGCACTTGCACGCACGCAAGCACGCACGCACACACGCACACACACGCACACACACGCACGCACACACACGTGCACACAATCATCCGTTACATGCTATAACAATTATAAATTTTTACAGAAAACAGCTTATCACATCAATCAAATTTGTATGTCTTCTCAGCACGAAGCAATAAATCATCACAGTCGTGGCATTCTTTTCATGAAAAAAAAAAATTCCTTCCAGGTTATGAGTTTTTCCGTTAAAAAAAAATCTGATGGCAGATCGTGTTTCTCTTTTCCTGCAAGTATAAGTAAAGGAGACACGTGTGTCAGTAAGCAGTTGGATCACATTGAATCATGTAGTGTGCAATGCTAAGCTTGTTGAAATTCTGTTGAATTTAGATAGCGATACTTCATATGAAAGTCCTAGGAGTGCGTCCTATGATTGAAACATTGGAGGTTTGTTAACACGCTGTAGGAACTGATCACCTGCTACTGCGAAGTCTTGACAACTACCACCACCACTACTACAACTACTACTATGGCTGCTGCTGCTACCCGCTTCTGGTACTGCTGCTGCTTCAGTACCACCAGTAATACTACTACTGCTGCAACTCATATTACTATTACAGCTACTATCACCACTACTCTACTGCCTCTACCGCTACTACTACCACTAGTACTACTATTACTACGATTACTATCACACACACACACACACACACACACACACACACACACACACACACACACACACACACACGCATGCATGCATGCATACATACATATATGCATATTTATACACGCTTTTCTCCTGTAGACACTGAAACATCAGTAACTATCGCCTTTCTCCGCTGGGTGATAGGAACTGAAAACGAAACCATCCCGCAACCCTCAGCCTCATCCCCGATTTTACAAGCCATTTGCAACAAAGTGGACCACACACACGCGCGCGCGCGCATACGTACTTGTATACATACAGCGGTGCTTGTTTGCTTGTATTATACTTCACGCACATACGCCGACCTATTGCAAGCCTTTGTAATATTGATGTGACTTACTGCAAGGCCTTGCATAATCGGTGTCCTTCGATGTTTCAGTTACTATCGTTTCATTCCATGTTCGGGTAATATGTCTCTTAGGTGTAGAATCCGTTGTCGTCGGTATCGTTTGATATATTATTACAAAATCCTTTATATTTACAAATAGGTCGAAACCTCGTTTGCCTTCGTTTTTGTTTAAAAGACGCCCACTGATAACATTACCACCAACTGCCATGATCTGTGGAAGAGATCAAACATACATGTGCTCGCAGTACTTCTTGTGTTGCTTGATTGGTTTGACTGCGAACAGCGAATGATGTTAAAACGGTAACGGTGACCAAGCCAGAAGATGTGAATAAGTCCGACAGTCATCCTGTTTGAACAACTTGCCAAGAGTGCTACAAAGGAAAAGCTGAGCAGGTTGTCTATTCCTCACACTGATCTGAAACTCCAAAGACAGGCTTACTCAAAAGACCACTGACAAGAGGAATGGAACTCACAGACGGATAACAAACTATTTAAAATCCATCCAAACCTGAAAGAGTTTTTAACCATGTTCCCAAGGCGGCCGTAAAGACGAAACAGTCTTGTGCCGCTTGCACAACGGCCACTAGTTTTATACCCATTCTTATCTTTTAAAAGGTGAAGAAGCTCCGTGGTACATTCCATGTCATGTACCACTCACAGTGAAACGTATTCTTGTAGAGTGTTGGGACTTTGATGATGTGAGACATAAACACTTTATCGCACCACACTCCGTTAAAAACCTTATTCAGAGATGTCTCACCTGACGTGGGTCTTTGAAACTTTCTGAAAGAGATTAACATTTTTCATCTGATCTAAGATTTTTATGGAAGAAAGATTTATAAACGAAGTTTCTGATGCGTTTTTTTAGGTGTATTTTAAAGAGATGTGTGAAAGTTTTTTTTGTTTTGTTTTTTTCGTTCGGGGGGGGGGGGGGGTGGGGGGGGGGGGGGGGGTGGGGGGGGGGGGGGGGGGGGGGGGGGGGGGGGGGGGGGGGTGGGGTGGGGGGGGGGGGGGGGGGGGGGGGGGGGGGGGGGGGTGGGGGGGGGTGGGGGGGGGGGGGGGGGGGTAGGGGGGGGGGGGGGGGGGGGGGGGGGGGGTGGGGGGGGGGGGGGGGGGGGGGGGGGGGGGGGGGGGGGGGGGGGGGGGGGGGGGGGGGGGGGGGGGGGGGGGGGGGGGGGGGGGGGGGGGGGGGGGGGGGGGGGGGGGGGGGGGGGGGGGGGGGGGGGGGGGGGGGGGGGGGGGGGGGGGGGGGGGGGGGGGGGGGGGGGGGGGGGGGGGGGGGGGGGGGGGGGGGGGGGGGGGGGGGGGGGGGGGGTGGGCGGGGGGGGGGGGGTAGGGGGGGGGGGGGGGGGGGGGGGGGGGGGGGGGGGGGGGGGGGGGGGGGGGGGGGGGGGGGGGGGGGGGGGGGGGGGGGGGGAGGGGGGGGGGGGGGGGGGGGGGGGGGGGGGGGGGGGGGGAGGGGGGGGGGGGGGGGTGGGGGGGGGGGGGGGGGGGGGGGCGGGGGGGGGGGGGCTGTGAACTGTTGAGCTGACTGTTAACATGGTGAAAGCCCCTGATATGGCCCTCTGATGGCCTCTGGCTTGGCTTGCTGTAACCAAACAACCTTATACCTTACCTTACCTTACCTTACCTGGTACATTACACTTTAGCGTTACCTTAATACCAACCTTTGCCTTACCTTACCTTGCCTGTTCGAACAGCTGATGCGGGGGCGGGAGCAGCAATTGTTGGAAGACATCTGCTGTGTCATGGCAGCAACCCACAAAAGTGAGTGCACACTAAGTTTTCTTGCCTACGGTTTTTAATAGGTCTATCTCTATATGTACTATAGCTCTAATACGACCAAAAAGGTTGTTAGTTTATCCTATCCTCGACCTACAAAAACGCGTTTCTCAGTTGTTATGTGGCCGTGATAAAAATAGCCTGCAGTGGTTGAACAGAAGTTCAGTCTCAAAAACAGGATTGTGGCAGCGAAAGGGCAAGAGACTTTCTAGTTTCTTTACAATCTACCCCTTACGTAAAGAGACTGGTCAAATGTCTTATTTGTATATATAGTTAGATATATCATAACCAATCTCTGAATGCAGAATGAAAATGGTCAGAGTCCATGAACGCTCAACTTTCATACGAGTACGAACACACAGCACTATGTTCCAAAGCTGACACATGATAACTTCAGCTCAAGTCTGCAAGCACAGTTAGACTTGAGCGCGCCCGCATCTGTGTGTGTGTGTGTGTGTGTGTGTGGTGTGTGTGTGTGTGTGTGTGTGTGTGTGTGTGTGTGGGTTGTGTGTGTGGTGTTTGTGTGTGTGTGTGGTGTGTGTGTGTGTGTGGTGTGTGTGTGTGTTGTAATAACTTCAACATTGCCGTTTCCTCTGGACAGACGAGGCGTATGCAGGTCAAACTATGCGAGGCTGTAGACATTTATGTGAGCTTTCTAGACATACTCCTTACAGTGGTGACGCCTGTCAGCAAAGACCCCAAGACGGCAGTAGAAGTTTAATGGAACATATCAACAGTAAGTAATTACAATTTACTTAAAAAACATAACTGAACAGAGACTATATGGCAGGACTCTACGCTAACTTTTCCTAATAGTGTATATCCTGGAATCAACCAGATCCGAGAGATAGACACACCCCTGCAGTGGCATCAGGAACACCACCCTCAGAGGTGTATCCGTAAAGTAGAGAAAACTCCGCTGTGTAGTTCCAGCCTTCCCAGCGGAGCCCAGACCTCACTCAGCTTTGGCTTGGAACCACTTGGGGGTGGAAATAAGAACACCGAAACCACGAACTCTAGGCGGGAAAAGGCTGCGACAGTCATCACTCTTTCTGACGAAGTTGCTCCGTGTTTGCAGTGATCATTCTCGTGATGTAACACATGCAATTTCCTGTTTACAAAACGTTCAAGTTCCTAATGATGTGGCATATGTCTGCCCGAATTATTGTTCAACAAATTGCTGTGTATAACTGTGCATTGATGGCCGTTCATTTGTCATACCATCAAGACGTGTGTCACACTCAGTGACCAACACATCTCAGCCCTGAAATATTCACCAGGGGTGTGGAGGGCACATGGGGACACACCGGGAGTCCCGTTGTTGGCCAACACATACAACACAATTACGCCACAAAAGTAAGTATCAAATGAAACAACCTTCTGTTCACTTTTCGCGCGGACGAAGATAAAGCGGTGAGATAAACAAATCGTAGAAGATTAAAAAGCACTAGCTCTGTCCCCCTCCTTAAAATATTTAGCCTCCCTCATTTCCCTCTCACTCTTGCCCCCTAGATGATAATTTCTAGACAGGAATGCAAGAAGAAAATGGAGGGACGAGGGGAAAAGAGTTCAGGTGGAAAGAGGAGGGAGAAATGACGGGGAAAATATATTGACAGGGGAGAATCAAGGAGTCAAAATACAAAATAACACACACACACACACCACACACCCACACACACACCACACACACACACACACACAAGCGCGCGCGCACTCGCGCACATGCACGCACGCACGCACGCACGCACACACAGAGAATTTTCTAATTGCGCGAATGCACACACATTCATTCGTGGTCAGAGGGATTAGGGGAGGAGGGAAGAAGAAAAAAGCAAAAGGAAGGAGGGTGACGTAAATATGTCACAGGTCCTTGGAATAGAAATCATAAACATTTTTTTTCTTGGTCCACTGAAACAGAGAAACTTGACAAATTTTTACAGGACCATGACACTAGGTAGCTGAAGCCTTTCTTTGCTTTGTTATTTTCTTTTATTTTTGTTTGTTTGTGTTTGTTTGTTTGGCACAGGCACTGTTAACAGGAGTCGCTGTATCACTGAAATCGGACCCGAGTGGCCATTCCAGTACCCCCTCGTATTCCTGTCACCTGCTCTTGTTCCAGTTCTGACAAAGTTTGTCCAGAGTGGTGAAAGGTGAAATGTGGGAAGTAAATGCATCAGCTGCCACAGTGGTGAGTGTTGTGAAAGTCACATTCTCTCAGAGTTCAGTCCAGATGCACACACGTCAACTGGTGGGGAAGTTTTCAAAGCCATTTTATCTGTACATCTTGGAGCTCAGTCCTGATGGAAATATGTCAACTGATGGGGAGTTTTCAAAGCCCATTTTATCTGTACATCTTAGAGCTCAGTCCTGATGGAAATATGTCAACTGATGGGGAAGCTGATAGGGAAGCTTGCAAATCTTTCATGCCCACGCTATGGGTGTTATGGTATACTTCCATTCAGCACTGACATTGATACTTTTTGAATCATAATTAGCAGCACAGTCTTCTTTCTCATGGAATGTCAGCTGCACTTTCCAAATGTATTGAGTCCCAGATCTTTTACGAGGATGATCGATGAAGTTAAGTGTCTGTAAGTCAGTGGCGTCAAGTCGGCACACTTCCCCCCTGTCTCTTCTTGCCGTGTTTCCTTCACTCAGCAAATGTCAACATGTTGTCACGGTCTCTGTGGCTACTGCTGCCAATGTAGTAGGCCGTTAGTCTCTGTGGCTACTGCTGCCAGTGTAGCAGGCCGTTAATCTCTTTGGCTACTGCTGCCAATGTAGCAGGCCGTTAGTCTCTGTGGCTACTGCTGCCAATGTAGCAGGCCGTTAGTCTCTGTGGCTACTGCTGCCAATGTAGCATGCCGTTAGTCTCTGTTGCTACTGCTGCCAATGTAACTGGCCCTTAGTCTCTGTGACAACTGCTGCCAATGTAGCAGGCCTTAGTCTCTGTGACAACTGCTGCCAATGTAGCAGGCCGTTAGTCTCTGTGGCTACTGCTGCCAATGTAGCAGGCCGTTAGTCTCTGTGGCTACTGCTGCCAATGTAGCAGGCCGTTAGCCTCTGTGGCTATCGCTGCCACTGTAGCAGGCCGTTAGCCTCTGTGGCTACTGCTGCCAGTGTAGCAGGCGTTAGTCTCTGTGGCTATTGCTGCCAATGTAGCAGGGCCGTTAGTCCTCTGTGGCTACTGCTGCCAATGTAGCAGGCCGTTAGTCTCTGTGGCTACTGCTGCCAATGTAGCAGGCCGTTAGTACACTCACGCCAAATGCAGTGAACCCAGAGTACTTTGTGACTATGCAAATTGTATGCAAATACTTTTCGCGTGTGTCAAATGTATTATTTTGCCATGCTGTTCATATTTTTCATTACACAGAGTGTCAGACTCAGGTTCATACATCAGAAAAAGAAGTCAGACAAAACAAAACGGAATTGTCCCTTTTAATTAGTAACTACACTTTTACACTATTTAGATATACGTTTTTTTCTATCCTTTTTTTCAAAAAGGTTAATTATAAAATCATAAAATAAAATCAACAGTTTCTCATAGACTAGAAACCTTTTTTTAGTTTGCACACGCAGTGCCCCACACAAACAAAAATGGCCACCATGAACAATGCTTTCTGATCCCTACAGACCTACAAACAGTCCTGCCCACTTTGTAGTCTCAGCGACGTCTCGCTGACATGTAAAGCAAGCCACAAATAGTCACTGAGCCCTCTCAACACAAGATTGCAGCCCTGCTCTGCCTGGGAAAACATTCCTGAAAAGTAGAAAGTGAATCATACTGATCATAATATTATTCTTTATCGAGAGAACAGTTTGTCTGCTTTCTTTTTTTTCTCACCATGTATCTCCTTCATTTGGCTTACCTGGAGGCTTTTCTCTTCACTGCGTCTGGTTGCGGCCTTCCATTTACTATTACAAAGACACCTCCTGTGCCTGTGACAAAACACGGTGAGGCATGCGTTCCTGCAGAGCCTCGTACCCACAGCGCCGTCAACCGTCTTCCTCTGCTGCAACAACACATCCGACATGTGACAACTCTCCCTGAGCCCTCTGTCCACTGCTCAGCAGGTATTCATGGTGCGTGGTTTTCTTGAACAGGTGAGCGCCGGCACAACTCTCTAAAAATCCCTCCTTTTTTCGATAGCCTGCGCAAGCAATCTGTGTTTTAAGTCCACGTCCAGACACACACCCCTTAACAAATCAGCAGATGAAGCCACCAGGAGCTTAGGCACAGGTGCCGACAATCCCCTTACCTTGAGAAAAAAAAAAAAGAAAGAAAGAAAAAAAAAACTTTTCCCCCAAAAGGCTTTTAAATTTTCCAAGGAGGGGTGACAAAAAACACTTTTTGAAAATTTTGTCAGACAAAAAACAGTGTAACACCGCACCAAGCAGTTTTTGAGTTTTGGGAAAAAAATCGTAAGCGAACAGTACCAACAATATCAATCGCCATACGTATATATTTTTACATCAGTGCATGACATATCATAATCATGTCCAAGAATAATAATCCACATGTCATAAAAAAAAACTCAAAGAATGATATCAAATACATCTCTTTCCATTAATGAGAATCACAGATATCACTGAGTAGTCATGGAAAGAAACGATAATTCCCACACTGAAATAACGGTTTGGTTCTCGTTATCATGTGTAATGAACACAGAAAATGGGTGTTGTGGGGTGTGTGCGTGTCCGTCCAACGAAAATCCCCGAGAACCTTTGAAGTCACAACAAATGGTGACACACTACACTGAATGGCAGAGTTCCACCGCTGCATACCCAAGTCTTGTGTTTGGGGACTCCATGGGCTAAAGAAAGACATCCTTCTCTAGACCGAAGAGCCCCGACGCATCAGAACGGACGGGGAAATCCTGGCACAAGTCGGGCAGGAAAAAAAAAAAAGAAACAAAACGGGCTGAGACAGGAGGATCTGCTGGTCCTGCTGGAAATCCTGCTGACATCCGTCAGTCCAGTTGCTGGGGAACCTTGTTGTGGTGGGGATATTTCAACTATCGAGAGGGATAGCACAAATAAAAATTAATTTCAAAATATGCACTTTAAAAAAAAAATGAAAAGGCAACGCATAATAAATTAGACAATAAAATCAACAGTCATGGACTAGGGTACAAGGGCCTTCTTGGCAGCATTGTGTTCGTTTTGTTTTTGTTTTGTTTTGTTTTTTCCATGCACACTTTCAGCTGTTTCACTTGTGAAGAAACATGAGTCCCACACATGTTTGATCTGGGGACAGAAGTGGAATAATGGGCTGATTTTGTAATAACATGTTTATCTGTACCGTATTTGTACCATTCATCATCCTATTTTCTGAAGATTTCAAAGTTTATGTGGAGTCATATTCAGGGATGGAATGGTGGGGGACAACAAGAGGTTTCACAGGCTCATCCACGTGCTTTGTCTGGAAGCCACCATTTCAACCGTGTGTGGATGATACGCCAGGCATAGCTCCAAGGACAAGATCCGCCACAAAGGAGTCCATGCCACATGCACATATATTCCATCGCAAAAAAACAGGGTGTAGATATGTTTTACGGATGCATTGGCGCGTGCCTCTGTTGGTCTGACTTACAGAACATTCGGATGCGTGTATGATTTTTAATTCACACACACCCACACATTCGAAACATGGACGGCCAGGCAACAAGTCAATGTTTTCTTTTTTATGCTGCCCGAGCCATCTAAACACAAATGCACAAAAAACACAGCAATATACAACAATGTCAATGCAGCAGAATAACGCACGCCGTGACCCTAGGCGTACAATTCACGATATAAATATGTATATGTATCATTTTTTTTTTTTTCTTTCTTTTGGCCACGTCAGGCTCAACGCGACAGTCCACAGACGTCGCAAGTATCTTGTGAGGAATGCTGTAGAAGAAGTCCTCCTCTGGACTCACACAGTCAGGAGCAGCTCGCAGAGTCCCCACAGAACCGAAGGGTTGTAGCCAACAGCGAACAACACAAGACAGCTACAGCAAGACCTCCATCGCCTATCGAAATGGGAGAAGAGCTGGGACATGCTGTTTTTCACCCCTGCAAAGCGTGCGTCTATGCCAGTCACCAGAAGCAGGAGCCCACTGGACCACTCCCTACGTCCTGCATGGCCACACTCTGGACACCGTCCACACAGCCAATATCTGGGTGTCACACTACACGCGAAAATGACATGGGACACCCCACATCAACGACATAGTGAACAAGGCTAACCGAACGCTGGGTTTCCTCAGGTGCAATTTAAAGATCAGCTCCAGTTCCATCAAGGAGAAGGCATATAAGGCGTTCGTGAGACCCCTTCTTGACTACGCATCATCAGTATGGGATCCATACACACAGAAGAGCATTGACAAGTGGAGGCTGTTCAGAGACGTGCCACCCGTTTCGTGCTCAACAGCTACCAACAACACGTCAAGTGTGAGGCGGATGATCGATCAACTGGGCTGGCCGTCTCTTGACCAGCATAGAAGAACCATACGCCTGGGGTTCCTCTGTAAGTTTCATCATGGACTAATCCACTGCCCAGGTATTAAGAAGAGCAGCTAGTCTACCCCCACCACGACAACGCCGTACCCACAACCACCAGTTCTGCCTCCTCAACACCAGAACTCAGTACAGAGGTGGCTCCTTTCTATCCAGGACTGTTAGGACTGGAACCATCTTCCCAGTGAGACAGTAGAGACAGCAACAGTCGACGCTTTTGTGTCGCGAACCTCCGCCTAACAGTGACAGTTTCCTGATACCATGTGGCCCTTACGGTAAACGGACTTTGTCTATAGTTTACGGACAATAAGAATGATAGTGAGTGTGATCAGAGCATGCAAATGAACTGTCTACACCCGCTGGTCGCTGGTTCAATACCTCAAGAGGGGCGGCTCTGGCTCGGCAGCAGCGGCGGTCTGGCACAACTGGCACGTCGGGTTACTGTCGACTCACACGTCGACCTCTCCACACCCTCAGCAGGGCAGAGAAAAGGTAGATCTCGGCTACGCCCCAGACCCGGGTGCAGTGGCAGTCGGGTTGTGTCGACTCCCATCGTCAACCTTTCCACACCCTCAGCAGGGTAGAGAAAGGAGTAGACTTCGGCTACGCCCCAGACCCTCTAGCAGTGGCAGCCAGTTCCTGGTCACACCAGAGCAACGACTTTACCTGGAGAAACTGATAACTACCTTGATTATCTAGCCTACTCTAACATGGCTATTATTCCTCATGGTTATTAATCATATTCATAACCAACAGTTACTTTATATTTCACCAGTACTTAGGGAAAATACCATAGCGAAATCCACACATTTTCCATACAATATCACAATAGAACATTCTCTTTTCGGAAACCATGTTTTACACATTGGGGGGAAAGGATTCCACATAGACCTTTTTTACGATAAACCAAGAATATAATCATTGCATACGATTACGATTTCCTTTCGTCTCTTTCATCGAGGTAAGAAGAATGTTTTTATCATTTCATGTCTCTTCCATCACAACAAGAATGTTTTTTTTTTTTTTTTTTCATTAATCATTTCACATAATCACTAAGCTACATCTCAGAGAATGATCTCCGTGCATGAAATTATTCGTTAGTAACAGTACAGCCCTTAAATACATACCAAGGAAAGGTTTCCACACACTCTTGTTATCAAGACATAGATATTCATTATTCATATCAAAAGGATGGTTTAAATACTTATCACAACCATTAATTAATGCATGATGGTTTCCATTGCTCACCTCCGGAGCTTACTATCATTTGTATCATTATAATACATTAGGAAATAACAAAAACTGTTTTGCATCATAACACCATGAAGCAGCTTAGCCACCTCCTTTCCGATCGCTCATCAACAACATATTTTTTCCCTCTTTCTATTCATACTTTCTAAAAACAATTTCCTCCTATTACCTTATCAAGTCACAAGATATACCAAAAAAACAACAAAATACGGGTTTTTTTTTTCAAATCTTTACCAGGCCCTGAGAAAGTTACAGTCACCTATAGGAGGGAAGAACGATTTCGGTTGCAATTTCAAATTGCTTATAATGAAATACCTGACTGCCACAGCAACTCGTTCAGGAGTCCCTCTTCGGCCACTGGGAAGTTGCACTGCCCGGAACTACTGTAGAGACTGCCTGATCGTTTCAGCTCGCCTGGCTTATACAGAGCGCAGGTGAGCAGCAGTCAGGTAAATTAACCAACCGATTTTCTGGTGAACATGTTCCGGCCAACGCAGTTGTAAACATTTGTGACCGGACAAAAAAAACGTCCCGTCACAACAATGCAGTCATCATTTTCCACAGGAACTGACCGTACACTTCCATCAAACATGCGGCATTGTTGTGTAGTGGTGGTGTACTGATCATCCCTAACAGGAGAACGTCTCACACCAGCTGTGGTACAGCCTGTGTATATCAATAATGTCCCATAAAGGCCCTTCACCGTGCACTTCTTTTGACGGGGGTGGGAGGCCGGGGGAGGGGAGGGGGAAGTGAGTACTCTGGGGTTAATCCCGGAAACGAAAGCAAAGAACGAAAAGAACTGACATTCGTTTCAAACAGTTTAAAATCTGGCATCTGTGCAAAATGTTTTTCAGGATGTGTACTCTTATACTGATCCTCGAGTTTACATACTTCTTACGTGGTCTTAAACTTCGTTTTACGAAGAAAAAAATGCTTGTCTTCGAATATGCTTGGAAAAAAAATCTGCTTGTACAAAATTGGACTACGCAAACTTTCAAATTCATGAGTGAGGCCTGAAAGATCAATCCATCTGTAAGAACAAATAAAAACGCAGCAAATGACTTGCTGGCGTCAGGCCGAACAGCACAGAATGTTCACGGAATCCTCTGTCTGTACACTGAATGTTTCAACGAAAAAGAACCCTCTCCTTTCAAATCGTCCCCATTGATTCTTTAGGAGAGAGGGTATGGTACAATGATAATGCTGCGCGCCAGGAAAAGGGAAAGACACGTACAGAGGCCATCTTTCCGTTGGCCACACTCAAGAAATGACATGGGTTTCAAACTGTACAAAAAAAGAGTCAATCCCATCACGTGACCTATCAAATGGGGAAGTTTGGGAACCTA
>JADBJO010002561.1:10000-17500 GCA_016801955.1 Conus betulinus | reverse complement strand
GGGTGATTTGAGCTCAGTAACTCTGTACAGAAATGGCCGAGTTGCATACCAATATTCAGCACTGAAAAGTATGAATGCTTGTAACGTTACCTGCTGATTCAACTTGCACAGTCCGTGGAGCACAAAGTACACACTACACAGCAAACAGTGTACACAATGCACAGCCAAACGGCTCCATTTTGTTATTTGACAGCTGAGAGCAAACAAAAAATGCTTCAAATTCATTTCAAGCATGAAGGTAGAGAGATAACAGCAAGAGCAAGCAATATTTGGCAGAGCAGCCACTTAATGCTTTGCAGATGATCATGAACTTATATCATCAGCCCCCCCCCCCCCCCCCCCCCCCCCCCCAGCTCTTTTCATCTTCATGAGAGAGAGAGGGAGAGAGGGGGGGGGGGCAGACAGAGAGGAGTGAGAGATGGGGGAGAGAAGGGGGCAATGATATCATTTTGCAAGGGTAAACATAATAGCTTACGTTTGCGATATATCATAATTGCAGATATACAACTATTAAACTAGCGCGAAATATTCCGGCACACACACACCCAGAGAGAGAGAGAGAGAGAGGAGAGAGAGAGAGAGAGAGAGACAGACAGACAGACAGACAGACAGACAGAGACAGAGACAGAGAGACGGAGAGAGACAGAGAGACAGAGAGACACAGGGAGAGAACCATTACTATTACACTATTCCAGAAAGTGGGTCTGCAGTAGACATTACATGAACTCCCAGTATCCACATAGCAATTGCTTATAATCTGCTAAAATATAAGAAGGCTGAAATGACATGGAAAATGAACCAGCATGAGACATGAGATCTGCACTTTTGCTGTTAAAAATTAACAATTCTGTATTGAGTCTACGGAGATGTTTTGTTTGTTCGCCTGTTTGTTTGTATCAGTTGTGCACAGTCCTTGGAATACATGGAAGTGTTCAGAAAAAAATTCTGAGGAAAACATTTTGAGAATGAGAGAGCAGTAACCTCTTACATTTTCCTTTTTCTCCCTTTAGTTCTTTTGTTTCCTTCTTTGCTTTTACTAATGTCATTTACATAAAGGATCCACCTCTTTGTGTCTCTTAACAACTTGGACAAGACTTTGCATGAGTCTCTTTCCCTTTGGATAAGCGACAGAGTGTTGTGAACCTTCTAAATACTAGCCATAAATACATTTTGCTATTCACTGGTTGGAAATACAGGCTTATGGATACCAGTCTAGTAATCTGCACACTTTGCAATATCATCATCAATATGGCGGCAATGGACTTCCAGTCAGACAGGACCCTAGTAACAACACACAGCATGCCAACATATTTACTACATAAAAACACTGACGTCATGAACATAACAAAACTTACAGACAGGTTACAAAAGGTAACAGAAATGGACCAAACTCTCACAGTTTGAACTCTGTTACAGCTCGGAGAACCACCCTCAATGCACTGACACAGCAGAGCACTGCAGACACATTTAGAACCCGTAGCACCAAGACACAGAATGCGTCCATGGGTATCTCTGGTTTGACTGGATGTTTGGACAACCCTGCAGTGAAAAAATTTACTATTGAAGGGTCAACTGGTCATCTCCATGCTCAAAGTTTACTCGGGGTCCACAAATGGAAGTGTCAATTCGTACTCCATGTACAATCTCATCAAGTCGTACGTTTTCAATTTCACGAATGCGTTGGATATGTCGAGTTTTACTTATCAGAATATTTCAGCAGCTTAACACACAATTCTATTTCAATAAAATGCGTACATTTGGTATCGATCCCGGTGCAATATAGCATGACAGACACACTGTGATTGTCAAGGTGAACGAGAACCCTGCCCCAGCATACAAAGTTTATCAGTGCAAGGTGCATTGTACAACTGACAACGTGTCTGTCCTTGTCCTTTTCTTCTGCCGTTAACCGCACTGAGAGGCAGCATGTGGAAATGCAACGTATTGATGTGTCTTCATCTGCTGGTGAGTTAAATGTTTTAGGATTGATTATTTGAATAAGAAAGTAAATGACTTTATCGTTTAGACAAAACATAAAATTACTACATTACGTGGTGCAAAATATGCATTTCAATTTCAACATCTCTCTCTCTCTCTCTCTCTCTCTCTCTCTCTCTCTCTCTCTCTCTCTCTCGTTACACAGCGAGAGGCGTGAACTGTCAGCTGAAGAGTGTGGGTCAGTGTTTACGTTGTCCCATTGTTTTCGCCGATTGTGAAAGACTGATGCGGAGTTACAACTTGTCCGTCTGTCATCAAGTCGACCTGGGTACCATGCTTTCAGCCCCCTTTGTCTTCAGGGCATCAGGTGACTCCTTTTTGCCACACTTTGCATTGCATTCACATAGAGGAGAGCTCGAAAAAGACTGCCATGAGGTTCACCACCTTGACACTACGAACCAAAGCTGCCAGTGTCACCTTAGGCTTACTTCTCAAGCTGATGTTCTGTGGCAGTTTGCTTTTATGGCGGGGAGACGTCGAACAGACCCCGGGACCCAACAGCCTTCGGCAGCTGAGAGTGAACAGTCTGAGCGCCACAGCAGGACGCAGGATCAGCACGGACAGGACCGGCGCTTCCCCAGACAGCAGGCAGACGACTTCACCTCCTCCTCAACAGCCAACGGTCGCTGACGTCATGAACAAGTTGGACTGTAAGTTTGATGACTTAGACGAAAGCTTAACAGACATTCGGGACCAGTCCGCCGCACTATATAGTGGCTTAATGATCTGCGTGAGGAGGTGGGGTGTTTGAGAATGGAAAACAAGGAGCTGTCAAAGGAAAATTCTGATCTCCTCGCTGTGGGAGAACAACTTCAAAGAAAAACCAATGATCTGGAATGTTGCTCTAAGCGTAACAATCTAATTTTTATGGTATTCCCAGGCATAAAGTGAATCAAATAAACAAGCTGAGGGTGAGGTACTTGAGTTGATTACTGATGAATTGAACATTATCCATGATGTTGAATTTGACCATGTTCAGAGGTTGAATTCGAAACTCAGCTCCCCATCATTGCCTGCTGCTCTTTCTACAAAGTGAGTACTCTGAAGGTCAAAGTGCAACTGAAAGGCAGCAATGTCTTTGTTCAGGAGGATTTCTCCTTCTGAGTTAGAGAAATCAGACGTGGTCTCTGAGTTAGAGAAATCAGACGTGGTCTCTGAGTTAGAGAAATCAGACGTGGTCTTTGAGTTAGAGAAATCAGACGTTAGCTCTCTCCCTATCTTGAAAAGGCAAGACCAGAAGGGGAAAAAGTTCAATGATTTTTGATCATCAAAGTATTGAAGGCAGTAAGTTTTTCCTTAATGAGATGACAGCTTGACAGAGTCAAGATAGCTAGACGGCTGGCTACTTAATCAAATCTATCCTGCATTGCGCGATTCTGAAAACGGGAACCCCAGCGACTGAAACCGTTTGACTCTTGGTCTCCAGTGACAGTGTCACATGTGAGCGGTGTTCAGCGTGTCAGTCATGTCAGGCCGAGCTAGCGACGCTTTGCACGTGCGACCACACACAAAATACTCTGTGTTCAATCGCACATAAATCCGTTTCCTTTTTAATGTTGAATGTGAATGGCTTGATGTGAACGTCGAACAGACCCCTTGGACCCAACAGCCTTCGGCAGCTGAGAGTGAACAGTCTGAGCGCCACAGCAGGACGCAGGATCAGCACGGACAGGACTGGCGCTTCCCCGGACAGCAGGCAGACGACTTCACCTCCTCCTCAACAGCGTGAGAATCATTTCTTAATCAGTTTGAGTTTGTCTGTTTAATTGAAACATTTATTGAAGATTGTCGTGATTTCAACTATTAAATTTTCAAAACTATGAAGACGGCCAGGAGGCGTAGTTTGCATAATAAAAAATGAGTTCACCCCATATGTTAAATCAATTGAAGACAATTGCTCTAATTTGATTGTGTTCTTGAATGATGGTCAAAGGCCAAAGGAAAAGCCAAAAGAGACATGATGATTCAGGAGATGAGAAAAAGAAGAAGACCAAAAAAGACTCCAAAAAGCAGTCCAGCAGAGCCAGCAAGGGCGATGGACAACGTGGGAGAAAGCACTCCAAAGAAGTCTCACTTGGAATGACATTTGGCACATGGCCCCTCTCAGGATCAGCTTCATTCTCAGATCTGCATATGACCTTCTGCCCTCAAATGCAAACCTGGTGAAGTGGGGGAAAAAACAGACGATCCTTCATGCCCCCTCTGCCATGAAAAACAAACAGTGGAGCATGTCCTAAGCTCATGTAAAGTAGCCCTGGCTCAAGGAAGGTACACATGGAGGCACAACCAAGTGCTCAAAGAGATTGTACAAGTAGTCTGGGCTAGTACCAACACCACAAAAGGGAAAATCAGGACTCCAACAGCACCCGCAACATTCTTCACGGCAGGAGCAAATCATGGCCAAGAACAACAGTGCCACTCGGAACATGCAGGCAGCGTCTGCTGGACGGGGCAGATGACTGGGAGTGCACAGCAGACCTCCCAGAATGGAAGAGTCACCCAGAGATCATTAGCAACAGTGGCATGAGACAGACATAGTAGTCCACTCTCAGTCAACCAAGCAGCTGATCACGATCGATCTCACGGTGCAATATGAGACCAGAATGGAGGCAGCTCAAATCTACAAGACTGAAAAGTATGCTGATCTGGCAAACAGCCTGAGGAGAGAAGGCTATCAGGTCAAAGTCCTCACTGCAGAAATTGGGACCAGAGCCCTGAAAGCTATGGCAGAAGCGGCAGAGAGCTGTTCGAGCTGGATCTGGTCGAGAAGGAACAAAAGTGAACTTCATAAGGCTTAACTCAGGTGTCCCAGTGGCTCAGTGGTTAGAGTGCGAGTCATTAAGGGGAAAACGAGCATGTCCAGAGGGTCATGGGTTCGAATTCAAGCCATGGCTCGTCCCAGGATGGGAAAAAAAAAGGGGCAGCAGAGGGACATCCGGAGTCATGAACCTGGTGTGGCCCAACTCCCCTAGAGTTTCAGGAGATATGGGCCGAAACACTTGCTTGAAGGGGACTTCCCTTCTGAGGACTCTCTGCTGCCACGCTTTCCACGAGTTTTCTTTCTACTCTGTTGATTGACAAAATCTTGTTTGAGACAGAAAAGGATTTTTGTGTCTGTGTTTGTATATTCCACAAGAAGGTTCTCTGTTTCATGTCCAAAACGATAGTTTACTAGAAGAATGTCTGACTGAACTTTTAATAAATAATGTATAAGTAATCCTAAATGGTGATTTAAGTAGCAGAACTTCTGATGTTTCGCAGAACTTTGCTATATTTGAAGCACAACACGATAGTCATTCTGTCAACATTAACCGGTGTTCTCAAAGCAAAAAATGTGAATAATTATGGGAAATTGCAACTAAACATGCGCACTGCTTTGAAATTGTTAATCTTAAATGGCGTATGTAAAGGCGACCAAAGGGTTGCTATACGTACGTTTCTGATTCTGGTTCAGTGTAAACGACTGTTTTATTTTGTCAAATGAACTTTTTGCCCTTTTGATATGATAGATGTATTTGACTGTTTTGATACGTGTGATCTGTATTTCAACAAAACACTGGAAAATGTTTAATGTAAAGCCGGCAGATATTGCTCAAACTGGAAATTTACTTTAATAAAACAGCCTGTGATACTAAAGTTGTGTTCTGATTTACTTTGGCTAAGAGCGATGTTTTTATTGCTTTTAATGCAAAATGTAAGAGAACGTGCAACGACAAGGTTGACCTGCATCAGATAATATCATTGACAAGAGTATTTTCTGCTGCGTATGACTTCATCTCCCTTTGAATGGTCTGGAAGAATTTAACTATTCTGTTGATTTTTTTTTTTTCATATGGGTGGGGTGATTTGTCTCTCTCTCTCTCTCTCTCTCTCTCTCTCTCTCTCTCTCTATATATATATATATATATATATATATATATATATATATATATGTATATATATATATATATATATATATTCCGTTGCTCGCACCGCACCACAACCAAACAATGGAAACAGGCAGATTAAAAATATGCAAGGTAAAAACAAGTTCCACATTTTCTCCACACAAGGCTAAAATCACACATTAATGTTTGATTTTAGCCTTGTGTGGAGAAAATGTGGAACTTGTTTTTAACTTGTATATATATATATATATATATATATATATATATATATATATATATATATATATATATATGTGTGTGTGTGTGTGTGTGTGTGTGTGTGTGTGTGTGTTAAAAACAGGTGGTTTAAAACAGTTCTAAAAAAATCTCTACAAATTTTGTTACGAGCAGTACGCTCTCGTCAGGTATTTTCTGCTGTGGTTTAAAACAGTTCTGACAGATCCTGACGAGAGCGTACTGCTCGTAACAAATTTGTAGATATTTTTTTAGAACTGTTTTAAACCACTTGTTTTTAATCGATGTTGCTCCCCAAGGGGTTGAGCGCTTTCAAAACAACAGCGCTTTCATAACAATATTCATTATATATATATATATATATATATATATATATATATATATATATATATATATATATATATATATATATATATCACTTTTTCTGAAAAAAAGCCAGAAAATATACTACTGACTAGAGAAACAGCTCCACGTGTCGAGCACTTTAAACCTGGCTAGTACTTTTTTGGAAAAAATGGAGAAAGTAAATTTTAACCTATCAACCAAAAACATCCCCTATGCTACACCAGAGAACTACATAAAAAGGCTAATTGAAAAAAACAGAGAAATTTGTACGCAATTTAAGATGGAGAGCTTTCTTTTACCTCAATCCTAAAGCAAAGCAGGAAAAGACAGAAACATATGGTATCAACTCATGGAGATCTCCACCAGTTATTGAAGAAATGAGGAGCTTTGAGGAAAGATTAAAAAGCATGATTTCTACCATTAAATTTAGGAAAGTAAATAGCAACTTCCAAAAATCTCTGAGCAGCAATATAAAAGATATAATGCATGATGAAAAAAAATATTTGTCAAAGCAGACAAAACCAGTAATTTTTATAAAATGGAAGTGAAAGATTACGAGCAGCTCCTCAGCAAAAAACATCCAAAAGAATTATAAAAGAGCTGAAGAGAAAACATGTTCTACCATCAGAAAAGAAGAAAAGAAACTGGTGGAACGCATAGAACTAAGTGATAGGATAGAAACCCACGGCAAAAAGAGAAGCATTCATAACACTAAAAGATCACAAACCTAATTTTCAAAAACAACCCACATGTAGACTGATCATCCCACAAAGTCTGAACTAGGAAGGGTAAGCAAGCAAATTCTAGAAAAAATAGTAGCTGACGCCAAATCAAATTTCGAACTGAACTTTGGAAAAATACTTATGAGGTGGTGCAATGGTTCCAGAAATTAAACAAACAAAACAGAACAACCTTTATCGCATTCGACATTGTGGATTTTTACCCCATCCATCAATGAAGAATTGCTCAGAAAAGCTTTAGAATTTACCGCCAAATATACTGAGATGACAAATTCAGAATTGGAAATCATATTCCA
>JADBJO010002561.1:2500-5000 GCA_016801955.1 Conus betulinus | reverse complement strand
GTAACGTCATGTCTGGCATCTCATGGTCTGCCATGTAATGTCATGTCTGGCATCTCATAGTCTGCCATGTGATGTCATGTCTGGCATCTCATAGTCTGCCATGTAATGTCATGTCTGGCATCTCATAGTCTGCCATGTAACGTCATGTCTGGCATCTCATAATCTGCCATGTAATGTCATGTCTGGCATCTCATAGTCTGCCATGTAATGTCATGTCTGGCATCTCATAGTCTGCCATGTAATGTCATGTCTGGCATCTCATAGTCTGCCACGTGACGTCCTGTCTGGCATCTCATAGTCTGCCATGGAGCGTCCCGTCTGACATCTCATAGTCTGCCATGGAGCGTCCTGTCTGGCATCTCATAGTCTGCCAAGGAGCGTCCCGTCTGGCAATTCATAGTCTGCCATGGAGCGTCCTGTCTGGCATCTCATAGTCTGCCACGTAACGTCCTGCCTGGTATCTCATAGTCTGCCAAGGAGCGTCCCGTCTGGCAATTCATAGTCTGCCATGGAGCGTCCTGTCTGGCATCTCATAGTCTGCCATGGAGATCGGGAACACGCCTGTCCTACAAACAGCCAGTTTTTCTCACCCATCACGTGCCTCAGTGTCCAATCAATGACAGAGACGGTTTGGGATTTAAGCACTCTTCACATCTGGTCCAATATTGTAGCTATACTTCCCCAATCCACAATCTCTCCTTTTCAAAATCTTCACCTGTACTCGGCATGAAAATTCACTTACGTTTCAAATCCATTCCATACATGACAACACACACAACATCTCTTGTCATGAACACACACACCCCCCCCCCACACACACACACACACACACACACACACACACACACACACACACACCGACAAAAAAAGAAAAAAAATAGACGTTTTCTCTATAAAAAAAAACACATATGCTAAGGTTCCAAACTCTTAAGTCAAGAAACAGCGAAGTTCAAAGTTCATAAATCAAATAACTGTACAACGAGGTTCAAAGTTCATAAATCAAATAACTGTACAGCGAAGTTCAAAGTTCATAAATGAAATAACTGTTACGTGAAGACATGGAGTATAACAAAACCCAAACAATGTCAGCAAAATCCAAAAGACTAACATCATTAGACTACTTATTTCAAAATGACCGGTAAATGTCAGTGCAATAATCATGTACACGAAAAAATGATATATATGCTTTCCATGGACAAAAAGACATCTAGTTATCACAAGCCAACCAGATAATCCATTCATGGATAAACAAATCATTTCTCAGGAAAATAGAAAATGATTCAAATGTGTGTTGTTACAGGATTTTTTTTTTTTTTTTTTGTCCTGAAGAAACACAAAAAACTATATTACAATTAAGAGCCAAATACATCATCATGGTTGCATTGGTAAAAGGAAATTTTATAGCGCATCACTATGTACATAGATATCAAAATATTCATTTTTCAATCAAATCAGACATTGAAAAACGCAAACAGATGATCATACTCATGCATCATAATCAAATCACAGAGCAAAAAGTATTTCTGTAACCATACAAACAAAACTGCAGTAACGCAGCATCAGTTAATGATACACATGCAATACATATGAATCTGTTTTTGATTTTTTTTTTTTTTTTGCTTCCCCCTTCTTTCATGTATTGAATGTTTGACTACGTGCATGATATGGCCTTAACGTATGATCTGGACATTGGTGAAACGAATTTCCCTTTTGGGATGAAAAAGGGGGTCACATGATCAAAATGAGTGTTCCTGTGTACGCTTTTCACCAAACTGTTGACCACCTTTAGCGAAATTTCGTTTGGCAGAACAAAAATTACTTCCAGGACGACACTGTTAACCTGGTGAGGCAACACTGGTTTTGAATAAAACATGACCTAATTTGTTTGAGAAACATTTCTGGATTCGCAACACAAGCTTACATGTCTTCAGTGTTGCTAAAAATCTCTGTTTCAGAAAAAATCATCTAAGTCTTTCAACATGCTGTGGAGGATCTGTTTGCAAGAATATGAAAAGATCCTTATTCGATTATCATCGATACATTGACCTATTTATATGATCTGTGCTTAGAACACCATGCTTTTCCATTAATTTTAAGGAACTCGGAGCAATTCCCCTATATAAATCAGGAGATTCTCAAATCTTTCAAATAATAGGTATATTTCAATTTTTTTTTGTTCTATCTAAACCTATAGAAAAATTCTTACAGAAGTGTCTGTATTCTTACTTTAAAAAATAGTCTCATACAACTTATTGATAGTTTACAGTTCATCAGTCGTCGGTGGGTGGATAGCCAAAAGATCCGACATATCACCCATGATGGCATGAGCTTAGCGTGTTCTCTGTCGCACGGGTAAGAAAAAAGAACAGATCTCATGTCACTAAACTGCAGTGCTGGTCTTCTGTGGGAGTCATCGTCAGCAACATTCTTCGCATGTTGCATGAGCGACTGAAATTTGAAAACAGAAAAATCCTATACTTGACAGTCATGAATATGACGT
>JADBJO010002560.1:267500-303610 GCA_016801955.1 Conus betulinus | reverse complement strand
ATCCACATCCAAATGGTGTTTTTCCGTTCTAATGGGGCTAGCTCTTTTAGCACTGAAAAACATTTTCAGGCGGTCCACCTCCCCTCCATCTCCACAACCTCGGTGAAACTTACGTTTTCGAAGACGACCCCGATTGCCAGGGAAATAGAACCCACCCCCCCCTCCCCACCCCTATCATTCTTCGGTCTCAACCCCTCCTGCACCACCTCTTACTCCGTCTCTTTTTGTTTTGTCTTTTCCGTAGATTCCTAACACCATATGTCCGGATAGCATTCAGGTGGACAACCATTCCATTGCCTCCTCCTTACCCCGCGGTCGACAAGGCTGATCCAACCGGACATTCACTGAGCTGAAGACCCCCTGCTTACCTACTGTGAAAGATGTTTCCCGGACAGATGAACGCCAATGACGATCGCCACAGACCAAGAAGGCCGGCTATGACCAGACCACCACGCCTGTGCCTTGGTTGGGGACCACAGACCCACCGGCAGTTTTATTGCTTGTTTCTCACTGGAGTCACCCACTGGGGGCAAACATCAAGCGATTTGCCTGCCATACGTTTTTGTTTTTCTTACAACGAGCATTTTGTTAGGCCATAATACCAACGGGCTGGATTATCACGCTGTTTACGACTTTTGATGTATGAAATCATGATACATGGTTTCTTAATCATCATAATCACATAATGCTGCCGCTATGGTTGCCAATATTGCGGACAGTTCGTCCGAGCCCAGCAGTGATTTCAACTTGTTTGAAGATTCAGTGCAGCCTTTGCAGTTGGCAACCACCATCAAAATGGCGGACAAGTGAGGTTGTGGGTGCCGTGCCTGCTCTCCATTCTGTGTTCGGGCTGTTCTGTTCTTGATTCGAGTGGTCGGCTGCGTGTGAAATAAAGAGTGGTGTAGAGGAACAGTGAAGTGGCTGTGGATGTTGTGAAGTGTGTTTTGACTCTGTTTTGGTTGTGCGTCGTTTGGCGCAGGGGAGTAGTTTTGCTTTCCATCGTTTGACATGTGTTTTTGGGTGCGACAGCTTGTGAAACAGTTTGTTTTGAATCTCGGCCATGTCCGGGGCGCCTAGCTGCACGTCCGGCCGTCCAGCATTTATAGACTTGAAGCTGTGACGTGTATCACACTGTCTACAAGGGTTTGTTTAACCACAGGCGGGCGATTTCGTGACTTCATATCTACCTCGTCAATTTCGTTTCAGTGGCCAAACATTGTTTTGCTGTAGGTTAAAACAGAAACTTGGGGAACTTAGTGGATATTGTAACAACAATAATTACAGCAAACAACAGTAATAAGTACAACAATATCTGAAACTTACGACCCGTAAGACTGTGACATCTTTCATTATAGTGTGCTCTTTAATAAGAAATGTCTACTGAGTCTGGTAATAAAACAGGAAGGTCTGTCGTCAGCCCATCAAACGAAGAGAACGCTACGAGCCAGTGGTGTCGAGGTTTCTCAATGAGTTTCTCCTCTGTGATGAACATTGTCTAGATGAGAACTTAATAGTACCCCCCCAGACACGGCTTCTATTGATACTGAACAGCAAGAACATAGCCGATCAGACGACAACACCGACAGGCTGTTGAAGAGCTAAAAAAAAAAAAAAAAAAAAAAAAAAAAGAAGCCTTGAAAGACCCAGAGAAACTATGAACATATTTACGTCCGCTTTCTCTAGATCATTTGTGGGACGAGACATCCGCCGCCCTCAAATGGGTACTGAAAAAATCAATCCTCTCCAAAATAGACTAGACTCACCACAGCCGTACACAAGGAGAAACTGTCAGAATCGGCGGCATCCCTGACCCTTCGAACCTCTCCGTTCGAGAAGGACACGGACGTCACGGTGCAGAAGCTCGGGGAGGCGATGAGTGTTACTCTTCTGAGGACACGACAGATCGCTCCCACCGTCTAGGTGAATATGTGGGGAATGCAGATCGGCAGGTCACTGTCCAATTCACGTCGCACCGCCACAAGGGCGAGCTGAGGATGGCGCGACGCCGTTTGAAGACTAAAACTGCTGCCAAGTCTAGGTTTCACCTCGGCAGGTTTCACTGCCGTGCCACGGCCAGCGTCGAGCACTGAGGCAGTCATTGTCCCTGTTCCCAGGCCAGCTGACAGGGTCTACATAAACCATGACCTGGCTCATCAGAGAGCCCAGCTGGCAGCCACAGCCTGCAACATGATGAGCGAGAGGAAGCTGCAAGACACCTGGGTTTATGATGGGAAAATCTTTGTGAAATGTGGAAAAATGCTACGAGCAAAATTACCCCAGATCGTCAGCTTGACTCGCTCCTGCAGGCTTCTCCAGCTTGATTTGCTTCTTAGGCGTGTGTAGCGTGTGCAACCTTTCTTCCAACCCCCAATCCATGTTTCCCTTAACTCTCCTGCCTCTTACTGTTTCTGTCTCCCATCCTTTTACTAATGCATGCGTGCAATCCGTACGAGATGGATGAGTTTAGCTATTCTGTCACGCAGGCTTCTGGTCTTGTACTCCAAAAGTGCATCAGTTTCCCCACTGGGACCGTTTGCCATCTTGAAGACAACGTCTCGACAAAAGTTCAGTACCCGCTTAACAAAGACAACGCCTCGACAAAACTTCAGTACCCGCTTAACAAAGACAACGCCCCGACAAAAGTTCAGTACCCGTTTAAACAAAGACAACGCCTCGACAAAAGTTCAGTTAACTGAAACAAATTCGAAGTAATGTTCAATGTAATCCGTTTCATCACAGGAGAATGTTACTGAACGAGCTATTCCCATTTTATTTAACAAAACACTGGTAGAATAAACACTGTGGAGAATCTCCTTTCGCAGACGCCGGACTCTCATCTGTTTGGCGCATATATCAGCCACTGACCAGCGACCCAGTGCAGGGAGAGAGAGACCATAATTCCTGAACCAGAAGGGTAAGGGGTAATGTTGCTTATAGCCCAGCCGACCGCAAAGGGCCATATCAGGGCTTCACCGCGTTGATGTTAATCACAAGTCATTAAGAAAAAAAATAAGAAAAAAACAAACAAACAAATGAAAAAGCACCCCTCTTTTACACAACCCTTTAAAATACACGTTCTAAAAAACACACAGTAAAATGTTAAAAATCCTCTCCTCCGCAAAATTTTACATCAGATGAAAAATGTTAATCACATTCAGAAATTCAAAGCTCACATCATGTGGGATATCTCTAAGCATGGTTTTCATGGAGTCTGCTGTAAAATGCTACCGTCTCATATCATGCAAGTCCCAACACTCTAAACGAATATGTGTCATTGTGAGTGGCACATGACAAAATGCACCACGGAGTTTCTTCACCTTTTTTACACGATAAGAATGGGTGTAAAAGGCGTGGCCTGTATGCAAACGGCGCAAGACTGTTTGTTTTTTTTTATGGCCGACTCGGGAATACGTTAAAAAACTCTCAGGTTGGACGTGTTTTGATTAGTTTGTTATCCATCTGCAAGTTCCATTTCTCTTGCCAGAGTTCTTTGACGTAAGCCTGGGCTTTGGGTTTCAGGTCAGTGTGAGGCATAGACAATCTGCTCAACTCTTTCTTTGGGGTACTCTTGGCAAGCTGGTCAACCCAACTCGTTGCCTCCAATGCCCACATGGTTGGGAACCCAAGCAAAAACGATGTTGTATTTATCTGATATCAGGGAGGTGCACAGTTCGAATAATATCAACAGCTGAGGGCGATTGATGTTACAGCCGGCAATGACCTCCAAAAGAAGAATGGGAATCCGACAAAATGGGGAAACCTTTACGTTTTGATTCAAAGACCATATCAAGAGCCAGGACCAACGCTGCCAAATCAGCAGTGTAGATGGAGCTGTCATTGGGAATGTGTTTGGAACATCTGAGGACCTGTTGCAAAGAGACCGCTCGCGCATGGATAAATTGGCACAGTGCTCAATAGTTTTCCATGCAGCGCTTACGCAGAGGAAACAGGGATGGGGTGACGGAGCGCTATCGTTTAGCAGGGGAGACGGATGCACGTGGTTTTAACGCGCTGTTAACGGTGGAATATTCAAACAACCGTGACGAGGAATATTCCACTTGTTCATACAGACGGTCACAAGGCATTAGAATGTCGTATACAATCATTATTTGCTACACAGACATTTGCCACAATACATTCTTAAAAAAAAAAAAAAGGAATTGATTCTATATTTAATGTCACTGTTATTCCAGAATTACTGACTTAAAAATGATGGCGCCCGTCTCATGGATATATTGCTGCTTTTGCTGTCGAACCAAGCAGAAAAACACACATTAAAAAATTCACTTCAACCTGGACCATTCCCATTACAGATTTTTTGAAGACTGTGGAAGCGGAGAAACCTGACAAATTTTGCCCCAGTGCACAGAACAGAGATTTTGGAATCAGACTCCTCATTTCACCTGTGCAGTTCAGTAGTTCGGCTGTCCTTGACCCCCCAAAAAAGATGTCTGCATAACATCGAGATAAAAAGATGTTGAAGTATTACACCACCAAATAAAAGCAGCAAACATTTAAGCAGCGACTCTTAACCTGCTGGTCTTCTTCAGACCGGGACAAGACCCAACCACCACGAAATAACGACATGATGAGGAAACAAGAAGTGCAGTTGACCAAGTCATCAGTCGCCAGGAAAATGACAATAAAAAGGATTCAAAATGAGGGGGGTTGGGAGGGAGGGTGGTGGTGGGGCGAGGGGGGTAGGAGGAGGAGAGTTGGGATGAAAAGGACAACGTTAAAGTATAAAATATATCATTATTCACCGACAGGAATGGCAATCGGCAGAGTTGTGTACTTTGTACAGAACCATTTATTCATGCCTGTTCAGCGTCTACTTTCGTCTCCTAGGCGAGAACTCTTCAGTTGGACACGGCTGGTTGTGGTTGTGGCATCCAAAAAGCAGACCACCACCAGTAACTTTGTGGCTGTCTCGGCACAGAACGCTTTATTCATTTTGCCTGTTACCGTGTGTTGTGTTGTTTCTTGCGAGCAAGTACTTCTCTCTCGGTCTTTTCAGACCTTTTCAGGCCCTTGAACACGGTTTTTTTATTTCGATTGTTGATCACTTACTTTTGTCACGTACGTTTAATACGGGTTTTCATTTCGATTGTTAATCACGTTTGATCACGTATTTTTGGCACTTGCATTTCATATGGGTTTTCACTTCGATTGTTTACTGCTCATTTTTGGCACTTTACCTTTAATACAGTTTTTCATTTTGATAGTTGATATTTATTTTGGGCAACTTCTTCCTTTGGCTTTCTTCCATTTTCCTTTTCTATCCTTCACGAGCCTCCATGAAAGTCCATTGGATTATAATGTGCACCCCCGTGGTGTTGCTACAGTGACTGTTGCGTTCATCTGGCAGATCGGTACTTAAAGCATTCATTGTCCTACAAATAAGAAAAAAAACCAAACTACCCTGTGCGAAGACTGAACCATGGACTTGCCATCGTCCAGCATCCTAAATGACATGGCTATCCACAGAGCCCCACTGAACCTGTCGGTGACATGGGTAACTATCAAAGAGCGCAAGGGAAGGAGACCCAGTTTACAATGCACCGCACAACCAGAACGACAAAACATTTAAGATGGGAAGCGGAAAACACAGTTTGGATGGTTGGTACGTGTGTGGGTTTTTTGGGGTTTTTTTTTTTCGTATGTTTTGGTCGAGGTGGGGGGGGGGGGGGGGGGGGGGCGGTTGGGGTTGGTTTAAATGATTGGTTGCTGGCGCGCCGATGCGATTCGAAGTTACAGCAACTTCCTGTGCCGACCAGGCAACAAAGACATCAGAAGTGTGCACGCACCTTTCGAGGCGGAAGTGACGTTTGACGCTGTCGAGAGTAGTTGCCTGCAGCTGCTGCACTTTGGTGGTGGGGCACCATGGAGGAATATATCGGGGCTGGTAGATCCCGTGTTCGAAGGTTTCGTTTGCTGTTGAACGAACACACACACACACACACACACACACACACACACACACACACACACTTAAAGATACTAATTTTTTTGGTTTTCGCTCATGCGCGACGCTCACTCTGACATACTTTTCATTTGGCTCTTTTCTCTCTGTTCTCTCAAGTACATAAAATCCTTTAAATTTGGCTTGGCCTCTCTCTTTCACACATACAGACTTCCACAAAATCAGAGAGAGACAGACAGACAGACAGACAGACAGACAGACAGTGAGAAACAGACCAACCGACTGACTGACTGACCTGGCCAGGCGGGAACAAGGACCCCCTTTTTAGGTCCAAGTGACGGACGTTAACCATTGTCTGAATTGAATACATTCTCGGATCTGAAACACGGCAGTATCGCCCGTATTTGCTGCATTCACGTTACTTTACGTTTTCAAGTAAAATTAAATATATAAAAACTATAACTCCTTTACACAACCTTTAAAAATGCCTCTTCTAAAAAACACGCCGGAAACCGCGTTGAAAATCTTTCTTCCGTAAAATCTTAAATCAGATGAAAAATGTTGATCTCTTTCAGAAATTCAAAGATGACATCAGGTGGGACAATCTCTGAACAAGGTTTTCATGGGAGTCTGCTGTAGTTTCTATGTCTCACATCATGCATGCCCCAACATTCTAATTGGTAAAAAGAAAAAAAGAAAATGTTTCAGTGACTGGTGCATGGCTTGGAATGCACCACGGAGCTTCTTCACCTTGGCTTTTAAAAGATAAGCATGGGTGTAAAAGGAGTGGCCTATGTGCAAACGGCACAAAACTGTTGTTCCGTACTGACGGCCCTGGAACATGGTAACACTCTTTCAGATTTGGACAGATCTGGAACAGTTTGTCATCCGTCTGCGAGTTCCATTCCTCGTGCCAGAGTTCTTTGACGTAAGCCTGGGCTTTGGGTTCAGATAAGTGTTAAGATAGACAATCTGCTCAACTCTTTCTTTGCGGGCACTTTTGGCAAGTTAATCAACCACCTCGTTGCCTCGAATGTCCACATGGCTAGGAACCGAGGCAAAAATGTGTTGTATCCATCTGATTTCTAAGAGGTGTACAGTTTGAATAATTTCAGCAGTTAAGCGTGCTTGAGGTTACGGCTGGCGATGACCTCCAAAGCAGAAAGGGAGTCTGATAAAATGAGGAAAACTTTTTATATTTGGATTTGGAGACCATTTCAAGAGCCAGGACCAAGGCTTTAAAATCAGTAGTGTAGATGGAGCTGTTAGTGGGAATATGTCTAGAATATCTCTGAGAAGGACCTGTTGCACGACACACAGCCGAGGCAACTCCCTCCTCAGATTTGGAACCGTCGGTGAAAATTCTTTTGAAGGATGGAAGCTTCTTACACAGTTCGGCTGCGAAAAAGGGACTTGCAAGCCAAGGAGCTAGTGGTATCTTTACGATACGAGGCTAAATCAAAGCGATCTTTGGGGTGAAGAAATTCCATGGTAGGTCAACAGAGAACTTGGACAAAACACACACACAACTGCATGGTCTGTGTCTGCAATGATGGTGGAGCCTATACAGACTTGGAACTGTCGATTAGCCACAAGTTTTGAACAAATAAAGGCAGATGACCACGAAAACCAGGTTTATGAAGATCCATAAGAATTCCATATTTCTAAGTGGTATCACAGGCTTTCTCACACATCGAAAAAGATAGCAACCTCATGCTTATTTATGAATGCGGATGGTCGTTTAAGATGGACTAAGTGGTCAACGGTAGAGTCGTACTTCCGGAACCCGTACTGTTCATAGGCCAAAGGCCATCGGTTTCCAGCTTCCACATCAGACGGGGTTTGACCATCTTCTCCATTAGCTTGCGTAGGCAGCTGGTCTGAGTTACTGGACGATCATTTGAAAGGTTGGTAAGGTCTTTTCTTGGCTCAGGAATAACGATCATCAGGGCTTTCTGCCCTTTGGTCCAGATATGGTAGTAAACGTTTAGAAGGGTCTGGAAACAACTCTCTGGGAGATGTTTTAAAAGCTGATAATAAATAAAGGGTCTGGAGACAGCTCTCTGGGAGATGTTTTAAGAGCTGATAATAAATATCATCCAAGCCAGAGCAGACTTGCTGCAGGTTCGCAGAGCTAATTTCAGTTCATCGATAGAAGTCGGTACGTTGTACACTTCAGAGTTGCTGCTACACACATTTGTATATTTGCATCGACCATACTGGGTTTTTTTTTAAATCACGAACAGCAAACAGAAATAAATGAATTATGATTGCGTTAACACCTCTGCATTACTCAACTGTACAATGTCTACAACGGCATCAACGAAAGAAACGACACACACACCCACACACATACACACACGCGCGCGCGCGCGCGCGCTCACAAATATTTTAAATTAAGCAAATTCTGTCAATACAAATTGATTTAAGAACAAATTAGAGGACAAAGACACAGACTAGCCTACCTGTTGAGTTAAAAACCCAGGGTTGTAAAGCGACCGTCCACCTGCCCAACGCAAGGCACGTTCAATGATCGTGCAGCGCATGGCTGTTGGCAGTACCTGCGGTTATGATCATAGTCATGCCAATAGTCCCCGTCTCTCGAAGAACGGCGCGAGCAGCAGCACGTGTACTCGTCCTAAAAAACAGCATGAGACCAGGTCAGATTTCAACAATAACAGGATGGCGTGGGTAAAAAAACAAAAAACAAAAACAAAAAAAAACCGTGTTCTCTTCTCACAAAACAGTATGGGGAAAATGTGAGAGAGAGAAACAGAAGATTGTCAGTGTCAACAGGTGAGAAGATGGTACGAGAAACATGACATGTTCTCATTTTAAGGAACGGTATGGAACATTGCCCGTTTCAAAAAGAGGTGAGAATCGTGAAAAGCAATAACGTTGTTTGGTAAATCACATCTCTGTCCTACCAGTCAACATGCATTCTATCTAGACCTTAAATAATGACGGGTAAAAGGTACCAAAGTTGGAGCTATGGAGAGGACGGTGGGAGTGAGGAATGCACACTAAAATGTTCCTATACATTTTTAGAAATCAAACGCCACCTGTGTTTCTTAAGAAATCAAAAGCCACTTGTTTCTGTAAGGTGTTTTTTTTTTTTTTTTTTTTTGAGTCTGACAGCCTTCTACGGCAATTTTCCCTCTTATGACTATGCATTTGGCTTTGGGAGGTACGGCTAAATTGTGCTTTAACAAAACCCACATTCAAACATATATTTTCTCTTTATGTTGGGGGAAGATACATGATTGCCCTTTGTCAGCAGCATCATTTTACACTTTGAACGTCGTTTTTTATGACGTCAAGTGAAGGTACCATTCAGGACGTTGTGCAACGTAAGCTACAACTCTTCCGGATTCAAGCGGTCATTGCCGAAACACCAGCTTTGGTTTTGAGGCAAATGAAGTAGCTGATGACTCACAATAAAGCACTATTACCTTACCTTACCATACCAAGAATGCAACAAATAAAGAATTATGCACAGTATGTATCCCTCACAGTGACATTAAACCCAAAATTCAGACTTATGTCGAAAACTTCTTACTAAAGAAGTGAACAAGCGGACGAATGAAATTTTTCTTTTAAATCCGTCAAAACTGTAATCACCTTT
The DNA here is from genome assembly GCA_016801955.1 of Conus betulinus. Taxonomy (NCBI): domain Eukaryota; kingdom Metazoa; phylum Mollusca; class Gastropoda; order Neogastropoda; family Conidae; genus Conus; species Conus betulinus. The sequence goes on along the minus strand of JADBJO010002560.1, from coordinate 294,062 downwards.
TACCATCAGGCAATAATGGCCCTAAAGAAGAAACAGTTTTGTGCAAACTACACACACCCCCCACTCTTCTCACTCACACAAACACGCGCGCACGCGCGCGCGAACATACTATAATAAGGAAGCTTCGTGGTGTTCAATGAAATGAACCACTTACTATGAATGTTGTTGCAGAGTGTTGGGCTCACATAATAACAGGCATAATCACTTGAAAGCACACTTCACGAGCACCTAGTGAAAAACTGTCTCACCAGATGTAATTCTTAAATTCCTGAAAGGTATTTCTTTTTATCTGAATTGATTTTACGGAAGAAAGATTTAAAACAATTGTTGGATATCCATTGAGCGCGCAGTTTAAACGAGTTTTTTTTTCTACAATGTAAAAAATTGACTTTGACAAAGTCCCCTAGTCTTCGGCTGGGCTTTTTAACAACATAACCTGAAATAAAATGAACCGAGACAGAATCAGGTTTGACCGAGCAGTACATATGATGACATACTTCACTAAGCTTCGTGGCCCTTCATAAACACTGAGGGAACATGCGCAATGCACTAGGAAAGTCACCAGGTTCACAATTATGCTGTCTGAATACAATAGATACGAAATCTAAAAGACCTTCCACACATACAGACTTCAACATAAGTTGAGGACCACACCCGCAGAATGCCTTAGGTGCTTTCAAAATCAAATATCAAATAAAGGTTAGTAATTGCCAAGGTTTCTGAACGCGACAGTCGTCAGGCCTTCTCAATAAATACTGCCAAGCATGCAACAGCTGCACTGACTCCCCTTGAGCGTGCAGAAAAGTGCTCTTGTTTGGCAAAACAAGCTGTTTGTCAGCAATCCGTGCACACTGACTCGAACTGTCTACAGGTGAAAAAATCTGATGCACGTGACAGCATGAAGGTATGGGAGTGCGTTGTGCTCACCACAATGGCCAAAGCCGTCGAATACCCGTTCTGAAGCACAACACTAACATGCCAGCGAGACGAAAGTTGAGAAATTTCGATCGTGCCCGAGCTATCGCCTGGCTGCAGGACGGAGTAAGCGTCCGAGAGGTGGCCAGAAGGCTGCAAGTGTCACACTCGGTCATCATCCGTCTGAGACAGCGCCATCAAACCACAGGCACCGTCCAGGAACGGCCACGCCCAGGGCGTCCCAAGAAAACCACACAACGTGAGGACCGGTACCTCTGCAGACAGGCCCTTCGGGAGAGGACAAACACACCGCCAATATCTTGAGTCAGCAACTGCGTGCTTCCACCAACACAGCAGTAAGTGGGCAGACCACTCGGCGTCGCCTACATGCCGCCCGCCTTGCGTTCCAGGCGTCCGGTGAAGAAGCCCATGCTGACTGCAGGTCACAGGGCACGCCGACTTGCTTGGTGCCAGGACCATTTGAGGTGGACTCGTGCTCATTGGGGCCATGTCCTGTTCACCGACGAATCGCGCTTCAAGGTTAGCCCCAAAGACGGGCCGCATCAGGGTGTGGCGGGCGCCCACAGGAGCAGCTGCAAGATGATGCTATCCAGGAGGCGGCTGCTTTTGGAGGTGGCTCCATTATGGTTTGGGGAGGCATCAGTCGACACTACAGGACTCCTCCTCTCTACCATGTGGAGGGCATGCTCAATGGGCAGCGCTACCTGTAGGAGATCTTACAGCCTCTGGTCACAGCGACCCTCCAGCAGATCGGACCCCAAGCTGTCCTCCAGGATGACAAGGCCACACCACACCGCTGCAGGGCTGTCAACACTTTCATTCAGGAAGCTGGGATCACCAGGATGGCATGGCCTGCGAAACAGTCCAGATCTCAATCCAATCGAGAACATCTGGGGAGAACTTGGCCGGCGAGTCCATGCAAACCGCCCACGTCCAGCTAATCGGGAACAGCTGCTGCACGTCCTGCGACAGGAGTGGGAAAACATCCCCAGGCCGTCATCGCAAACACCATCAACTCCATGAGGCAGCGCTGTCTCGATTGTGTTGCTGCGCGGGGTGGACACATCCGTTTTTGAACAGATTAAGAAACATGTTTGTGGATTTTCTTTTCCCAGGGTGGGTCTCTTTACATTGCTTTATCATTGCAAAAACATTACGCAATCCAAATGAAATTGCTTTAATTTGATTCACAAGGGTTGCAATTAAATATCTGTACACATGAAACATTTTTGTTTCGCGCGTGTTGCATTTGTCAGACAGATTGCAAGTGGTCCTTACTTTGTAGTCTCATGTTAAAGTATCCTCCCACTGATCACAACAAGAGGAAGTATCGGTTTCCGTGGAACTCCATGCCTGCTCCTGTGGTGACCTCAGTTTTGATTTCCTCTCTGCGGACATTCGTATCACAGTCGTCGGCACCAGCGAGTTGCCGCAGACTGCCGCTTTTGTGGACTTGGTGATGCCATCCAGAGGAGGGCGCTCACTGACGCTGGTTCCGTAATTAAGCAACCGCTATCATCAACAGCAGATTTATACAGTGTTTTTTTTTTTTTTTTTTTTTTGGGGGGGGGGGGGGGGTGGGTGGGGGGGGGGGGCTGTTGCTGTTATAACAGACGGTTGGACGTGTGGTGCTGCAAACTGGTTCAGAGGAGAAATGGAAAACGATCCTTTTTTTAATTAGTCGAATGCGTGTGTGTGTGTGTGTGTGTGTGTGTGTGTGTGTGTGTGTTCTAAAACAGTCCTTTACGAATATTTTGACCATTGTATCGCTTCATCTACACACACAGTTACACAGACTGGGTATACGAGTTTAAATTCGGTATAACCAGATGAGTGTCTGTGGCCGTTGAATGAAAAAAAGAAGTTGCGTCATACACACACACACACACACACACACACACACACACACACACACACACAGATCCACACAGTACATTGTACTTACGTGTGCATACAAACATACAATTACTGACATATAAACACATACCCTGAAAGCCGCCACGAAGTTGCGGTTGTGGTAGCAGTAGATGATGCAGACGTAGGGGGACATGCGGACAGTGAAGAAATCCGGGGTGGAGCGAATGTTCCTCAAGTGCTTAGTTCCGTAATAACGGGAATACCACACATAGTCCTTGACCACGTACTTTCGATCAGCCCCCCAGTCGCACGCTGGAGACCTAGCGGGGTTTTCGCGACACGATATCGTGCCTGGCCCAACAAGGATGCTGATGAAGGTAATGACATCTGTGATCACCATGAAGATGGTGGCAGTAGCAGCAACAGTAAGTTAAGATAAGATAAGATAATGTTGCTTATGGCCCAGCCGACCGCAAAGGGCCATATCAGGGCTGTCACCACGTTAAAATCAACTCACTAGTCAGTCATTCACACAATTCTTTAAAATACATCGTCTAAAAACTCAAACCAAAAGTTTGTTAAAAATCTTTCCACTATAAAATCTCAGATCCGATGAAAAAATGTTAACCTCTTTCAAGAACTCAAAGATCGCGTCAGGCGGAACATCTCTGAACAAGGTTTTCATGGAATCTGCTGTAAAATGTTTGTGTTTCACATCGTGCAAGTCCCAACATTCTAAAAGAATATGTTTCACTGTGAGTGGCACATGACACGGAATGCACCACGGAGCTTCTTCATTCTTTAAAAGGTATGAATGGGTAAAATACGAATGGCCGGTGTGCAGCCGGCATAGAACTGTTTCTTCTTTACGACCACCAGACGAAGATGAGAGGAACTCCTTAAGGTTTGGACGGATCTGAAAGAGTTTATTATCCGTCTGTGTATTTCCAATCCTCCTGCCAGAGGTCTCTGACATAATCGTTAATTTTGGTTTTCAGATCTGAGCAGGGGATAGGTGTGTTTTGACAGATTCTTCTCTTGTGGCATTCTTGGCCAATCGATCAACCATTTCGTTCCCTCCAATGTCAACATGACCAGGAACCCAAGCCAGAAGAATGTTGTAACCCTCCACTTTCAACTTGGTAAAAAGTTCAAAGAAGTGTAAAAGTTCTGGATGCTGAAGGTTGCGGCCAGCTATGGCCTCCAAAGCCGACAGTGAATCTGACAAAACCAGAAGCAGCAACAGTAGGAGTAGTAGCAGAACACTGATAATGATGAGACGACGACGACGACGACGATGATGATGATGATGATGATGATGATGATGATGATGATGATGATGATGATGATGATGATGATGATGACGACGACGACGACGATGATGATGATGGTAAGAGTACTTTTGACAATTCTGAGAAGACAAAAGGGCGATGATGGTGATGATCGCTACATCCATAACGACAATGAAGATGATGGTGACAACGGTGGTAGTCGCAGTGGTAGTCATAGTCGTGGTAGAAGTAACGATGATGGTGATATTCTAAGAATACTTGAAATAATGATGGCAGCAACAACGCACAGAAGATAATGATAACAATGGTGATGATCTGATGAGACGACTTCGATAGGATCAGGAACACAGGAGAAAGAATGGAGGGTGGCGTGGGGGGGGGGGGGGGGGGGGGGGGGGGGGGGGGTGGGGGGGGGGAGTTTGCGGGCGTGTTCAAAATGTGGTTTCGCCCTGGACGCCGAAAAAACATCGGCATAATTCCTGCCCGAGTGTTTCGACACCCCACCCATGACTACAAATATAGCACCCCCGAATAATCTTCTGTGTTTCCATAGCGATTTCTTTTTTGTTTGCCTTTTTGTCCTAGGAATGCATTTAGGGTGCCTTTTTTTTTTCAAAACTTCAAAAGGCCATGGGGATAGGGGCAGGCAGACGTGGAAGGAACTCCATCCAATGTGCCACGCCATGGGGCTGCAACAGGCAGGAATCGCGGCTAAATCAGTAAGGACGTGAGTGGATCTGAACAGAGCGGGTCGGGGGGGGGGGGGGGAAAAAAGCCTGACCAACGCATCAACCATACTGGTCAGGCTGAGTGAGAATCCAGGAAAAAAAAAAAAAACACAAAAGATGACAACAATGGCAATACTACTGAGAAATGGAAGATGAAGAAGAACATGGTATTCGTCCGAGGAAAGTCAAAACACGTTTCTCCTCAGAACCAGTTTCCAACACCACGTCCAAACGTCTGATATGACAACAGCCCCCCCCCCACCCCCCACCCCCCTCTCCATCCAAATAAAAATCCAAAGCAAAACACAAAAAATCCACTTGGCATCTTTATTCAGTCACCTGTCTCTCATTTCATTGTTCAACGCATCATCACGAGAATGTTTGAGCACCGCACAGGCATCAATCAGAAGTGTATGGCCGGGGGGCGGCAGATGGGGATGGGTGGATGGTACGATGGGGGGGGGGGGGGGGGGGGGGGGGCTGCGCTGTCTAAAACTTCCGCCATCTCGTCTCATCTATTCTCTAACCCTAGTGCCACAAATTGAAGTTCGTTTATCTTCAAAAACAAGAAGAAGAAAGAATACCACCACCCCGCTTTGTCATGTCATCAGCAAGCCTCTGTGTGGGCCTGGCAATGCGCAGAGTGGACATACCCACTCCATCCTACGCATCCCGTCCCTCCGTTCCCCACTTCTCTAGTTCCGCTTTCCCCCCCTACTCTGACACAACAGTTTATAGAGTGCAACTTTCACTCACAATCATCATATGCTCAACATTAACAAAAATCACATCACCCTCCACCCCTTCTCAGTCTCTCACACACACGCTCGCACGCAGAGCTGAGCACGCGCGCTTGTGTGTGTGTGTGTGTGTGTGTGTGTGTGTGTGTGTGTGTGTGTGTGTGTGTGTGCATGTGTGTGCGTGTGTGCGTGTGTGTGTGTGCGCGCGCGCATGCATAATGGTGTAAAACGGCGAATCACTCTGTGTACTAGCCATGTGTATATTTAAGATTTTCAGTAGTTCAGAGAGGGGGGGGGGGAGGGGGGGGGGGGGGGGGGGGGGGTGGGCACGTTAAATGCTGCAGATTAAAACAGGGCGACTTACCTCTTTTCAAATCCCATCCTGCGTATATGCGTTCTTTCTCGTAACCTGTTTACAACACGCAAGACATCACTTCCTGTTCGCTGATGTACCTTCTCTTGTCAGTCGAAAAATTCCGGGGATGTGGAGAAAGGGCGGAAAGAGAGAGAAGACTGACAGACACACAGACAGAGACAGACAGTGAAGTTGGGGGGAGGGGGGGAGGGCAGGACGGAATGAGGAAGAAAGAAAGACAGTGTTTGTGTGTGAATTTCTAACTGCATGATACAAATTCTTATTTCACCTATCCCATACACATCAGACATCGTTCATGAAAGCTTCAAATCAATCTGATACACATCATTCATGAAAGTTTGTACCTGTGTTTAAAACACGCAATTTTTAAGAGTTTTCTCTGCTTGGCACACGTCATATATGAGTTTGTACTCCTTCATGAGGTTTCCATTCGTCTACTACAAATCGCTCATAAATATTTGTACCCGTCTTACACACGTCATTTATGAGGATTTATTTTCAAGCATGGGTTCGAATCCCAGCCATGGCTCGTCCCAAGATGGGGAAAAAAGGGCAGCAGAGGGACATCCAGAGTCACGAACCGGGTGTGGCCTAAACCCCTAGAGTGTCAGGAGATAAGGGCCGAAACACTTGCTTGAAGGGGGCTTCTCTTCTGAGGACTCTCTGCTGCCACGCTCTCCACGAGTTTTCTTTCTACCTACTGCGTCTCAGATGCATTATATACTAGTCCTACCTAAGACACAACTGATGAGGCTTTACCAGACACAGATTAGTCGCGAGTTTTACCTGTCCAATACACTTCATGAGCGTTTTTTTACTAGAGGCGAACCCGCCTGAGAACATCGCTCACGAGTTCTACCTCTCCGACACACTTCATTTGCAGAAGTTTTGACGCATTTTATAGAAATCGGTCACGGAATGTGTTTAACTGGTTCAATACCCACAATTCACAACTATTCACTGTGTGATGTGTTTCAGACAGGGACACACGGGTGCTCGTCATTCATGCATGTTTTTCTTTTTTTCTTTGTTACCGAAGGAAAAGGAGACTGATGTGGATAACGGTATTTTGTGAAAAGCAGACAACGTTCGGAGTCCGACTCATTTCAGGTGACTGGACATTAAACTGATGGCTGGCAGTGTTGTTGACAGGCAGCACTGGTGAATTCAGTTCACACCTGAACAATCACAGTTCACTTCACTTATGTTCAGGTTTAGGGGGGCGGGAAGGGGGAGGGATGGAAAGTGATATGATGGATAGGATGAATCAAGAGAGGGAAGGGGGGGGGGGGGTGGAGTGTCGGGAAGGGGCGCAAAAAAGTGACGGACAGAGGAAAAAGAGAGGGGGGGGGGAATAAAGTGTCACTCTCTGATATGAAGACCTTGGCGCTGGAAGATGCCATGACGGGAGACGATGCAACTTTTCATACAATTTCGTCAACACCCTAGCCCTCCCCATGACCATTGTGCCAAAGGCCTGTTACTCATAAATGCGAAAGATGATCGACGGTGTTCACAGCTGATAAGATTTGCGACAATATAACAGACACCATAACCTTCCTTTATCAGAGCAGCAGCTCTTTGGCAGAATGGTTGTAAGGATAATTATTCTTTACCGAACATGCAGACAGTTACTCCTCTCTCCCCAAGGTCTCAATACCTCCCTCTACTCCCTCATTTTTCTGCCCCTCCCCCACCTCTTTCTCTTCCCCTTCAATATCCCCCGCTCACTTATTTTCTGACCCACAGACATCTTTTTTTCTCCACCCCCCACCCCTACCCCATCTCCGTTTATTCCCCCCCCCCCCCAAACCCCCACCCCACTGTCCTGAAACTGAATGTCAGCGAAACGCTGTGTGACCAGGAATTGTGTGATCGAAATTCGCCATTGTCAGCCATCTTTTATCACCTGTCTCCTGAACACTAGTCTAATACAAAAAAAAGATTTAAAAAAATAAAAAAATAAAAAATAAAAAAAAACCTTCTGTCTCCTCTCAAGGTGTCCGCATTTCCCCAACCAATTATCTTCCTGTGGCCAGCAGCGGCCACTTCTTCACATGTTTTACCTGTCTCGTAGACGGACATGGCCACACGACCCCCCGCAGAACTGCAAGCAGTTGCCGCTGCAGCGCGTGTAACAGAAGGACCTCTTCATCTTGACCTGCCGTGAGATGCTGCTGCCGCAATAGCATCGCTCGCCTCCCTGAAAAGGGCAAGGTCCGAGCTGGTCGTAAACAACATCATTAACATCTGCATAGCAGATTACTCGTTATCTACACTAGGCGCTGTACAGAAGAAACAAAAGCAAAAAAAAAAAAAGGCATATATCAATCTCCTCGGCTTTCTCCTCCCTTTCCTTCCTTCCCCCCCCCACACTTACCGTTAACCCCAGTACTTATCTCCATGGCCCGCCCCTCCTCCCTCTTGTCTAGACTTCTTTGGCCTGAAGTTCCCACTAGTTCCCATTCATGTAATTAGACGAGAGAGAGAGAGAGAGAGAGAGAGAGAGAGAGAGAGAGAGAGAGAGAGAGAGAGGAGGAGGAGGAGGAGGAGGAGGAGTAACATCGACACACAACCAAAACTCCCACTCCACAATTATCCCCCCCCCCCCCCCCCCCCCCCCCCCCCCCCCCAAGTTCTCGCCTTTACTGAGGTTTCATCAGGGAGGGCGCTGTAAACATAAAACCATAACAGGACTAAGCGTGGAAGTTGAAAAAAAAAAAAAAAATTCCCGGTTCAGGATGTAAACGTCCAGCTGACCTGGAGAGCAGCGTAGTCAAAGCGGCTGACCCAGCAGCGCTGCACGCACAGCTGGACAGTCATGGCCCCGTACTGACCCACCAGGTACCTGAGGGCCCCTCTGTACTTGACCAGGCTCAGCAGCTCGTTCAGCTCGTCCTCGGTCGGCCGTTGGAGCTTCTCCAGCTTCTCCACGTCGGCGGCGTGTTTCTCGTGGACCAGGCAGCCTTCATACTTCACTGTGGTGGCCTGGCCGTCTGTTTCCGCATGCAGGTACAGCTGGTATAGTGTATGAGCTGGCTAGTGTAGTGTACGAGCTGGTGCCTTTCTTACCTTACTGATAGGTCTACCTGTCTGATGATCCAGAAGGCCTTCCTGTCTGGTAATCTGATCTTCACAGGGCACATGTACAGACGTTCACGTTGCTGTCAGGCTAGTTGTCAGCCGATGTACATTTAGACACTGATGAGATTTTCCGGTTACTTCTACAGATATCCCATCTCTGTGGGACCACATCAGCGAACGTGCTTGGAAATGAGTTTTATTTTAACTTGGGAATTGTGCGACTGATAAGATTAGGTTCGCGTGCGTATCACTGTGGACGAAAACGAGGTTCCCTCCCCACGCCCCACCCACGCCCTCTGTGTGTGTGTGTGTGTGTGTGTGTGTGTGTGTGTGTGTGTGTGTGTGTGTGTGTGTGTGTGCGTGCGTGCGTGCGAACGCACGTGCGTGCGTGCGTGCGTGCGTGCGTGCGTGTGTGTGTGTGTGTGTGTGCGTGCGTGTGTGTACATGAGAAACATTTTAAGGATTAGGAATTTTAGGCAGGGCCTGCTCTTCCAGCGTGTGTTTGCAAAGCTAAATAACGCAAATGGGACAAACTTTAAAAACACACAGGAGTATGAATGACAAAATTCTCATGCGCGCACACACACAAGAACATGTGCGCGCGCACGCGCGCGCGCACGCACACACACACACACACACACACACACACACACACACACACACACACACACACTCTTGTAGTGCGAAAAGCATGACTAGAAAGCACGCATAGATGCGGGAAGAGAGAGACACACACACAGATTTTGACTGTTTAGGCTACTAGCTCATGGAGTGGGCCAGAATAAAACAAGAAAAAGAAAGATAAAGACATAATTCAAATACTGAGAGAACGAAAATTATGTACATATGCACGCGCGCACACCACAATCGAATCAAATGGTAAGATAAGGTAAGGTAAGCTAAGATAAGGTAAGGTAAGGTCAGGACAGGTCAGGTCAGGTCAGGTCAGGGGTGAGGTGAGGTGAGGTAATCTTGCTTATAGCTCAGCCGACTGCAAACGGCCATATCAGGGCTGTCACCGCGTTCAAGTCAACCCAAGTCATATTTACAAAACAAAAACAAAAATTTTAAACCTCGTTCACACAACCCTTTGAAATACACCTTCTAAAAAGACACCGGAAATTGGTTAAAAATGTTTCGTCTGTAAAATCTTAGATCAGATGGAAAATGTTCATCTCCCTCAGAAACCCAAGATCACATCAGGTGGGACATCTCCGAACAAGGTTTTCATGGAGTCTGCTGTGAAATCAATGTTTATGTCTCACATCATGGAAGTCCCAACACTCGAAAAAGAATGTTTCAGTGTAAGTGGTACATGACATGGAATGCAACACGGAGCTTCTTTACCTTTTAAAAGCTAGTGGGTGTATAAGGGGTGGTCTGTAATGCAAACCGCACAACACCGTTTTCTTTCAGGTTTGGATGGATTCTGAATTGTTATCCGTCTGCAAGTTCCATTCCTCTTGCCAGAGGTTTTTGACGTAAGTCTGCGTTTTGCTGTGGTCCAAGAACCCAGAGAGCCCCTGTTTTACCTCCTGCCCAAAATCCGCAAGGCTAACACACCAGGACGCCCTATAGTGTCTGGCTGCTCCTGCCCCACAGCACTCATCTCTGACTTTCTGAACAGTGTGTTTCAGCCACTCGTGTCTGCACTGCCCACTTACGTGAAGGACACCACGCACACCTTCAATCTCCTGGAGGACTTCTCCTTTCCAAACGGCTGTACAGAGAGGCATGTGTTCACCATGGACATCGTCTCTCTGTATACTAACATCCCCCACAATGATGGACAACAGGCAGTACGCCATTTCCTCCAAAGGAGTGCCCTGAACCTCCACATCCCACCATCCTGCGCCTCACTGAACTGGTCCTCACCCTGAACTCGTTCGCCTTTGATGGGGACCACTTTCTGCAGCAGAGCGGAGTGGCCATGGGGATCAAAATGGGTCCTAGCTTTGCATGTCTGTTTGTGGCTATATGGAAGAGAACAAGCCTTGAGCCAGTATACATGTGAGAAACCCCATTTTTACAGGCGGTTCATTGACGACTGTCTCGGATGGCCTCCTGTTCGAAAGATTCCCTCAATCAGTTCGTGGACTTCATGTCCAGCTTCCATCCGGCTCTGAAATACACCCACTGCATTTTCAGATTCTTCAGTCTCTTTTCTCTCGACATTCAGATCACTATCCTTTCTGACTAACAGCCTTTCTACAAGCATTACTTCAGGGACACCGACAGATCACTATCCTTTCTGACTCCAACAGCCTTTTTACAAGCATTTACTACAAGGACACCGACTCTCTCTCATACCTTTTGTATACTTCAGCCACCCTCGGAAATGCAAGGATAGCATTCCCTTCTCCCAGTTTCTTCGGCTTCGCAGGCTGTGCAGCAGTGACGTTGACTTCCAGCACCAGGCTGAACGGATGAAGTCCTCTTTCTGACACGCCAGTACCCTCAGCAATTGGTCCAGACTGCCTTGGAGCGTGCCACTGCCATTCCTCGCAGTCAGACGTTGACTTCTGCTAATCGTTCAGACGATCAAGCAGACCGTACAGTGGCTGTGCTCACCTTTCACCCTCACAACCTCCCTGTCCGCAACATCCTTCTCAACAACTTCCACCTCCTCCAACTTGACCCAAAACTGAAAGAAACCTTCCCAAAAACCACCCTTGATAGCCTTCAAGAGAGACACAAATTTGAGGGGACCATCTAGTGCGTACCTCTGTCTGCAAGGCGAGAGCACAACCCCTGGGCACACACCCATGCACTCGCAAAGAGTGCAAGACATGTCCCTTCATTGACAGCTGCACCACAGTTGCTGGTCCATCTGGCCAGTTCAGGGTCCTAGCAAGCTTCAACTGTCAATCTGCAGACCTGGTGTATGTCATCACTTGCACCTTGTGTTCAAAGAAATACACTGGGGAGACGTACCGCAGCCTGAATGAGCGTTTCTCTGAGCACCTTCGCTCAATGCGGCTGGGGTATGAAGATCCCGTGGGCTCTCACTTCAACAGCCCCTACCACAACTTCACCCATGCGAGAGTGGCTGCTGTCTGGCAGAACCGGTCCAGTGGACTCTATCGCCTCTTTATGGAGCCACCCATCATTGCACGACTGGGGACCCTCGCCCCTGCCGGCCTGAACACCAGAGAGTGACAGCAGCTGAGCTTCAGGCACCCCTTTCCCCCCTTCTCTACTAACCCCTCCCCCCTCCCCCCCCCCCCCCCCCCCCCCCCCCCCCTTTTTTTTTTTTTTTTTTACAGGCCTTCTTTCTTTCCACTTTAACTGGTTCATGATTCCTGCTCACTGCTTAACCCCAGTTAACTTCCTTTTGTCTCTGAGCTCTGTTCATTCCTTCTTCTTTTTATTGCCAGTCCTCATACAAGATCTGTCTCTGTCACCACTAACTCTGAGCCTGATGACAGCTCTATGAGCAGAAAGCTTGCTTGGCTTCCTTCCTGTTCCCCCGATCACCATGCTCAAACCCTGGTGAGTGCACTCTTCCACCATGTTCTTCTTCTGCGTTTGGGTTTCAGATCAATGTGAGGGGCAGACAATCTGCTGCTGGACTCTTTCCTTGTGGCACTCTTGCATCAAATTGTTCACTTATTCACATACTACACAGTCGTACTCACACACGCTTGCATACCTATTCCCTCCCTCCCCAACCCACATTCATGAAGATCCAGTAACACAAACATTCACAAAGCAACAGCCAACTTGCCAGCACAAAATCATGTATCCCTGCTCTCACTGGTTATCAAATGCACAGGGCATGTTAGATTAACCATATGATCAGCACTGGAATGCACATATATAAATGTAGAGTCAAACGAGTGTATGTATTATTTGTGTAAGGCACAGCTCATCCACTTCTTTTCGCCTCTACAAATTCTGCCTTTTTGGCAAACGCTCTGTAAAGGAAGACAAAAAAACTTTGTTATTATACTTTCTCACTTGCAAGACATTAAAATAGCGAATTTGGATAACGCTGATGTCTGAAATACTTCGCAGCTATATATTCAATTATGAGTGACTCGTTCACCGGACAAACCAAAACAGCTAAGGTAATGTAATGTTGCTTATAGCCCAGCCGACCGCAATGGGCCATATTAGGGCTGTCACCATGTTGAAGTCAACTCACAAGTCATTACAAAAAATCACAAGACCCTTTAAAATATACCCTCTAGAAACACACCGGAACTGTCGTTAAAAATCCTTCTTCCGTAAAAACTTTGATCAGATGACAAAAATTTAATGTTAATATCTTTCAAAATTCATAGATCGCATCAATTTGGAAAAAATCTCTTTACAAGGTTTTTATGGAGTCTGCCGTAAAATGTTTATGTCGCACATCATGCAAATCCCAAATGCGAAGTCAACAAACTGAGAGGACTCGGAACCCCGTTTACTGAATTGAGAATCTCTTTAATTTTGATACTGACGAGAGCAGAAGAAAGAATGTTCCCTTGGGGTACATCAACTCCTGCCCATGGATGTCAGACAGCGTGGTACCAATGCAGACTCGGGACTGCCGATCAGCCAGAAAGTTTTGGACAGACAGACAGACAGTGACAAAGACACAGAGAGAGAGTGAGAGAGTGAGAGAGAGAGAGAGAGAGAGAGAGAGAGAGTTAACAAACTTTAAATCCCACTTCCCTTACAATGTAGAACAGCACATTAGGCTACTGCCAGCCGACTCTGAAATACCTCTTGGGACATAATTACACACTTACATAAATTACTTACAAGCATACATTATTAGCGTATGAGGTGCACTTGCTAGATGAATGTAATTTCAATGCCCAAAACCAACAACAAAAACAAAGAAGGAAAAAAGAACAGCAAAACTAACAACGACTGCACTGCGTTCTGATTCTTCCATCTTACATTTTATACATTCTGCACTAAAAGAAAAAAATTTACTTGCGTTATTTTACAGTCTTCAATTCGCCACTCACCAGGTGACATCTGGAGTAACAACAGCATGAGAAGCATGCTACGTAAACTATAACTTTCCTTGAAACTTCTGACGCCAAGAATGCTTTCTGTTGCTATTGCTGTATTAGTGGACTTAGCTTCTCTACTTTAATCATTCTTGTCACAATTTTGCATTCCTAAAGTCGAATCTTACTATGACGCAATAGTTATGACGCACTCCCGAGACGACGTGACGACAGACACAAGTAACCTCTCGTTTGGAAGTATTTCGAAACGTTTGTTCTCCACCTGTGTGTTCCAGTTACTCCAGTTCATTTTATTTATAGGCCAGTCGACTGCCGTTGGTCATATCAAGGCAGTCACAAAGTGAAGCTAGAAACATTATACTTTTTTTTTATTGTGAAAAAAGAAAACTGCTAACAAATCTTTATTCCTTAAAACCTGTGACAAGATAATTTAAAAAAAAAAAAAAAAAAATCAAAGCTGGTGGAACATCTCTGAACAAAGTCAATTTATTTCATGTCATTTGTAGCGTAACTTAAGGGACCATATTAGGTCCGTTATCTCAACAAAATGATTACCTACGATAAAGGAAAAATGCTAGCAAAAGGGGAAAAAAGAAAAAAAAAACAAATAAACAAAAACAAACAAAAAATGTAAAACGCGCAGATTCCAGCGCTTTCAGGAACTGAAACATCACTTCAGGTGGAACACCTCTGAACCAGGAATTCATGGAGTCAGCTGTAAAATATCTAAGACTGAAAAGTCCACTCTGTAAGAACATGGTTTACAGCGAGTAGCATGTTCCATATAACACACCTCGGAGCTGATGTGTGGGGTTAGAAACAAATGGAATACGGACGTATATTTGTTATCCTTCTGCGCATTTACTCTTTCTGCCAGGTCCTTGGTATGTCTGAGTTTCACGTTTCAAATCAGTGTGAAGATTTACGACCACAAATGGTTTCCGATGTGGCAAGGCATACAAAAGCTATGTCCGCCCCAATTTAGAGTACGCCTGCACAGTTCGGGACCCCTCCTCTGACAGACATGTAAAACAGCTGGAAGCGGTTCAGCGACGAGCAGCCCGCTTTGTGGTTTATAGATAGATACCACAACAGATCGAGTGTCACCGCCATGCTTGACCGACTCCAGTGGCCTTCACTCCAGCAGCGTCGAAGATCCAGCAGACTGGCCATGCTGTACAAAATACTCAATGACCAAGTTCACTTCGACAAAGCCAGGATCCAACCTGCCCCTGTCAGACAGCGTAGGGGTAACCAACACCAACTCTGCCAGCTGCAGTGCCGCACCGACTATCGTCAGGCCGCCTTCCTCCCCAACACCATCAGGGACTGGAACAATCTGCCGGACGAGGTGGCTGGAGCCACCACTCTTGACACTTTTGTGTCAAGAGTTCACTGATCTCCTCTCCCCCCCCCCCCCCCCATGGGATCCCCTCCCCCCTACCCACCTTCCAATCCTCCCTCCCGCTGCGCAGACCCAGTTTTTAGTATGCCAAAATAATCAACTTGATGACTGTGGGCATTATATCAAGAAGAAGAAGAAGAAGAGGCAGTCAGGGGAGAATGAAGAAGTCTATGTTTTTATTAATGACCATTTCTTTTTCTTCTTCTTCTTCTGCGGTCGATTTTAATTGGCTGTGTCAAATCTCCAGTCCTGTCGCCACAATGAATCCCACAGTCTTCGCAAGGTCTTGACGGCTGCCCCGAACGACCAGTTGAAGTACCTGGACTGACGCTGTTAAGCTCTGCAGTGTAAATGGAGCTGTCTGACGGAGTATGTTCACAACATCTTCGAGAACCAGCTGTTGAACAATCCGCAGCAGAAACAACTCTTCCCTTCAGGTTTGAAGCCTTCAGTACATATACTTTGGAAATCTAGATTTTTAAAAAGTTCGGTTTTTTTTTAAAAACTTTTCGACCCAGCATAGTGCTGCCGAAGCCTTTGTGATAAGAAAGATCAGAACAGAGTCGGTCTGTACGTTGGCAGTCCATTATGGGTCGTCAGGACGTTTGGACGAATCACACATCACTCCGGCATCTATTGCTGCACTGTCTAGAGGAGGAAGAATACAACTTCATGAGGACGAAGTAGACCTCGGATTACATATACACACACCCTAATGTGTGTGTGTGTGTGTGTGTGTGTGTGTGTGTGTGTGTGTGTGTGTGTCTACTTTAGAGCCCAGCCGACCGCAAAGGGCAATATCAGGACTGTCACCCCGTCAAACTCAAGACAGATTAGACAAAAATCACCACCATTGCCACCACCATAAAACTCACTAAAACTTTTTTTTAACGTGATTTAAAATCATCTGTTAAAAAAAAAAAAAAAAAAAAAAAGAAAAAACGTAAAGATCAGATGGAAAACTTTAATTTCTTTCAAAAATTCAAATATCGCATCAGGTGGGGTATCTCTGAATAGGGTGTTCATGGAGTCTATTGTAATGTAGTTGTGTCTGACAGCACGCAGGTCCCAACACTCTGTAAGAACATATCTTATTGTGAGTGGTACATCGAAAGGAACGCACCACGGTGCTTCTGCACCTTTTAAGAGATAAGAATGAGGACTGGTCTTTGTTTCAAACGAAACAAGCCTGTTTCTTCTTTGCGGCTGCCCGTGGAAGACAGTAAAAACTCTTTCAGGTTTGGACGGATTTGGAAGAGTTTGTGATCTGTCTGCGAGTTCCGTTCCTCTTGCAGAGGTCTTTGACATAAGCCTGGACTTGGATTCAAGATCGATGTGAGGGATAGACAATGTGCTCGACTTTTCGTTGTGGCACTCTAGGCAAGCTGATCAACCGGGGGCGTCCAATTTCACCTATTCCAGTTTCACCTACGCTTTGTTATTCAAATTAGCAAGATGGCTGTCCCTAACCTGTGCAGTTTCACCTACTCAGTTGTTCCCCTACTTTTTTACAGACTTTGCTTAAAGTCCAATTTCACCTACCTCGGGGTTGGCAAGCCGTCAAATTTCACCTACGACTTGTGGACCTGTGAACTGTGTTTTTCTTGTTCTCTATCTGCATGTCTTGTCCACTTTCATTTTTCAATGTGAAATTGACTCGGTCTTTTCTCATAACTCCACTGACTCGTACTTTTATAAAGTGTTTGAAATGTGAATTTACTCAGTCCCTTCACTGACTCATACACCCTGGTTCATTTGTCTTCTCTGCAACCATTGAGCATGAATTTGTCAGCACGAACAGAGGGGAGCGAAAATTCATTCTGGATGGTCACAGCTTTGGTTGAGGTGTGCGGTGAGTGAAAGACTGATGCCATGACTGAACAGACGAGGGATGAGAGGTGAGTGAGGAGACGAATGATTCTCGCAATAATGTCAGCTGATGAACACTACCATATATGTGAATGTGATATCTATGTACAGTCTTAAAAAGTAAAATAAAGTATTTTTAACTGAAGGCATTGCTTTCACGTGTATGTTTACCCATGCTAATGCGTTGGTAGGCTGTCGGTCGGTCCCTCGTATAGCGCAAAAACCACAGTAGGTGAAATTGACCCTTAGATACATCACAGTAAGTGAAATTGGCCTACCTGAGACCGTAGGTGAAACTGGAATAGGTGAAACTGGAATGGGTGAAATTGGAATAGGTGAAATTGGAATAGGTAACACTGGAATAGGTGAAATTGGATGTCCCCGATCAACCAACTCGTTGCCTCGAATGGCCACATGACTGGGAACCCCAGCAAAAACCCAGCAAAAACTACAGCGAGATGAGAGAGAGAGAGAGAGAGAGAGAGAGAGAGAGAGAGAGAGAGAGAGAGAGAGATTGTGTGTGTGTGTGTGTGTGTGTGTGTGTGTGTGTGTGTGTGTGTGTGTGTACCTTATGGCCCAGCAGACGACAAAAGGGCCATACCTGAGCTGTCACCGCGTTGAAATCACCTCTCAAGTCGTATTTTCAAAAGAGACACACAACTAATTGAAACACTTTTAAAACACATCAGTAAACTCATTAAAATCTTTCTTTGGTAATGTAATCTTTATAGCCCAGCCGACCTCAGGGGAACATATCAGGGCTGTCACCGCGTTGAAGTCAACTCGCAAGTCATTCAAAAAAAAAAAAAAAAAAAAAAAACAGAAACAAACAAGCAAACAAACTCGTTCACACAACCCTTTAAAATACACCTTCTAAAAATAAACCGGAAATTTTGCTGAAAGTCTTTCGTTTGTAAAATCTTAGATCAGATGAAAAATGTTGATTTCTTTCAGAAATTCAAAGATTATACCTGGTGGGACATCTCTGAACATGGATTTCATGAAGTCTGCTGTAAAAAAATACTTACGTCTCACATCATGTAAGTCCCAATACTCCAAAAAATGTTCCATTGTGAGTGGCACGGGACAAGGAATGCACCACGGAGCTTCTTCACCTTTTTAAAAGATAAGAATGGGTGTAAAAGAGTACATATGCACACGGCACAAGACTGTTTCTTCTTCTCAGCCGCCCCTGAGGCATGGTAAACGCTCTGTTTGGACGACTTTTGAAGTTTGTTATCCGTCTGCGAGTGCCATTCCTCTTCCCCGAGGTCTTTGACATAAGCCTGGGTTTGGGGTTTCAAGGGGAGGGTGCAGGGGGTGGGGAAGAGTGAGGTAGCAGATTCAGATGCGAGAAGGGTTGAGGACGTCAGCCCTCAAGTACAGTAGACGAGTGACCATCGCGTCACTCTTGAGTGCGCTGACCCCGGGTCACAACCATTCGATTTCCGGGTGGAGGGTTACCTACATCCGCTGGAACGACAGGGAGATCAGCAGCGCTCATTGTGACTCCTTTTTTTCCCCTCTTTGGCATGACTTTCTCAGTAGTTGTGCTGACTGTAAGCGAAAAATGAGCTTCCATCCCTTGCAGGTGCTTTTTCATATATTGTTTGTTAGTCATCATCTTTCTTGAGAACGGTTTCTTCATTCAGTGTGTGTGTTTGTATTCATTTAGTTCTTTATTTTGCTTCTTTCTTCAAGACTGAATAAAGGCCTTCATGGAATCCTGTTTTTTTTCTTTCTTTCAGTTGCACACACACACACACACACACACACACACTCTCTCTCTCTCTCTCTCTCTCTCTCTCTCTCTCTCTCTCTCTCTCTCTCTCCCCCACACACACACACACACACACACACATGTATATATATATATATATAAGTTTAAAAATGTGATTAAAAAAGAGATTAAAAACACCAACAAACTTGTTTCCAGCTCTCTGCTCTCTTCAGGTGTTCTACAAAACATATATATATAAACACACATACACACACACACACATCTCTCTCTCTCTCTCTCTCTCTCTCTCTCTATATATATATATATATATATATATATATATATATATATATATATGTATACACACACACACACACACAAAATGTCCCCGGCTAAAAGCGGTTCTCAAAGCCATGAAGATGATAAATCCGAAACCGTCTTCAATCTTTCCAATACTGAGCTGTCCTCCTGACAGCTGAAAGCTTTAACTCTTGGGCCGAAATTTCTGCCCGACCCCTCGAACTCCAGACACACAGCAATCAATTCAGGATGTCCGTAAGGGGTATAGAAGACTACGTTTAAAAGAACTGTTTTACGACGACAATTAGGGCGATGATGAGGGAACCCCCACCTCCGTTTTTGCAACGAAACATTTTACACACGCCTTCTCCTTCTTCCTCAGCGTTCCAGTATCTGGTAGCGTGTGAACTCGTTTTGCCCTGCTGGGATACTCACACTCGAGAGTATAGTCAAGTTTACTCCGACTTCATTGAGTGCAGAAATTTGTGGGGAGAGGTTGTGGTTAAAAAGATAGATAGAAGATATGGTAGACAGAAAAGACAGTAGACGACAGTACAGCAAAGGAGGAGACAGAGTTACTGAGAGCGGAAGGAAAAGGGGGTGTTACTAGCACAAAACGTCCAGAAGGAGGGGGAACTATTTGCACAGCAGACCCCCTAGTTTCCCCACGGGGAACACATTTGCCATCTCTATGCGAAGCGATGCGGCACTCGACGCATATTGTGACGTCATAGAACGACTAGCCACAACCCACCAGCCAGGAGGAGAAAACCAAGAGACACCTCAAAGCTCAAGTGACCGTACACCTCTCTTACAACTCAACCCGTTCAAAACAGAATCATAAGGATTAATAGAGCCCTTAAAAAGAGGCGCCATGGTTATCCAAGATACTGAGCAATATATACAGGAAGCGTTCAGATTACCGAGCAACCCCTTACTTTATGAGTGTGTTGACCATGATCCTAAATATATCCTGAAATAGCAACTGAGTCTAACAAAGTCATAGACGAACTAAAGAACAAGTGTTGTATTAATGATAATGCACATAAATGGGCTTGACTAGACCTCAGAAACACAAAAACGCATATTTTTAACCATTTACCAAAAATACACAAAATCTTATATACCCACCTGGTCTCCCCGTAGTCTCTGGTGTTTGGAGACCTATAGAAATTCTAACCTCGTACATTATTGGCTTAGAGACTTATATAACACGTTTATCTAGTTATACACAGAACTCTACACATGTGCTAAAGCTAATTAATGAATGGAACACCAAACTGGATCTTTTTCCCCCTAACAACTGAACTGATAACCATTGACGTTGTTTAGCCACTGTACCAACATTCCTCAAGAGACACCAAAAAAGATCTGTGGATCATTTGTTTATCGCTTCAATCCTGTGAAGAAGTTCCCCGCAGAACTATTCTCCTTTTAATTATGAGAATTTTTTTTTCAAAAAACGTTTTTTCCTTTTGAAGATGCTATTTACCGACAAAGTCAGGCACAGCTATAGCCACCCCCATGGCACCTACTATTGCCAACCTGTTCATGGGGTGGCTGGAAAGCAACCTACTCGAAATGAGTCCCATGAAAACAAACCCAGAACACTGGAAAAGGTTTATTGACGACATTATACTGCTGTGGACGGACCTTGACCGTTTCAGTCACTTTCTGAATTCTTTCCATTCTTCCATCAAATTTTGCAGTAATTAGCTCTTTTATTAAAATACCTCTCTTAGATAATCTCTTAAAACTTGAGAACGGTACATAAGCACCGATCTGTATACCAAACAGACCGATGATCATGCATACCTGCATTTTCAAGCTTGCCATCCACGCCATCATATAAGTAATGTACCCATCAGCCAGTTTTTACGATTACGACGCATTTATTCTAATGTAGCAGATTTTAAAGCTTACAGTGAGGACTTCACCCAGCAGTTTTTTTACGCCGTGGTTACCCCCTCTCCGTCCTTCAGAGCAGAAAGCGGAAAACACGCCCAGACTTAGAACACCAGAACATCGCTCCAAAAGCAAACATTCCAGGGTGCCTTTGGCTGTTACTCACAATCCTCTAAACCCTCCATTGAGAACCTGGCTAGAAGAACCACCACTTTCACAACAGTCCTAAAATACGAAAAGCTGTTCCATTACAACCAATTGCCGTGGGACAGGAGCTGCTCTCTGCTCTCCCAATCTGATCTGCAGTCCAAAGAGACACAGGATGTTTTAAATGCCAGAAAAAAAATAAATGCGTAATATGTTTAGAACACTTGGTGCAAAGCAAGTCTTCTACCAACTCCAGAACAGGAAAAAAAGGTACCATCCGAGACAGGTTGGGCCACGAGAGCAGCAATGTTATACCTTTTATTCTATGACAAATAGCCAACATGCTCAGTATGTGAGCAAAATCAAACATTCTCTGAAAAACAGATTTTATCAACATAGATCTAGTTAAAAAAAAAAAAAAAAAAAAATAAAAAAAAAAGAACACCGGTACTTCGGTCCAACATTTAAACCAACTGCAATAAGTCAGTCAGAGATGTTCCTTACATCCTAATTGAACCAGGTTTTATACAGCACGTAAACACTGATCTTTTGCCCGTAAAATCCTAGAATAAAGGCGTTTACCTCTTTCGGTTGATATGGGCATGCAATCGCAAAATCCGTCTCTAAATAGTGAAAAAAAAAGTTGTACTTTTTATACCTTAGAGACTTTTCACCTTACAAAACAGTTCACCTACGTGGTGTTAGTTGACGTCTAGGCAAATCGACTTTTTGATGGCAAAAATGTATTCAAAAAAAAAAAAAGAAAAACGAAAAAAAAAAAAAAAAAAAAAAAAAAAAAAAAAAAAAAAAAAAAAAAAAAAAAAAAAAAAAAAAAAAAAAAAAAAAAAAAAAAAAAAAAAAAAAAAAAAAAAAAAAAAAAAGTCATGCCTATTCCTATTCCCACCCCCTTCCAATTTACCATGCTATTCTGTACTGGAAGACCAGCATGCAAGTCCAGCCATCATCATTTTGTCCCTTCAATTCAGGATTACAACCCAGTCAACTACGAGGGTACATAGCAGGGCTGTCATCTCATCGAAGGCAAGTCTGCGTGTCTAAAAAAAAAAAAACATTTTGTAAACCACGCAACAGTGTCTTAAAATCCCCTCCACGAAATGTTAGGTCTAATGAAGAAAAAATGTATCTTTCCTTCAGGAACTCAAAAACGTGGCATCAGGTGGAACATATCTGAACAAAGTTTTCATAGAGTTCGTTTTGTAATGTGCCTGACATCATGTACGACCCAGCACCCTGAAAGAATGTTTTATAGTGAATGGTACACCACACGCAATGCACCAAAGAGCTTCTTTCACCTTATAACAGATACCAAGTGGATGTAAGAAGAATGGCATTATAATCGTCGCAAAATCACTTCTTCATGGCCACTAATGGCAGATGACAAACTTGTAGCGTTCGGTATGCTTTCACAGTGTATCCATCTGCGTTTTCCAGTCCTCGTGCCAGAGTGTAAATTTGAATAAAGATTTATGATCAAAAAAAACGGGTAGTGTTTCATTTGCTCTGAAAAAAAAAAAAATCTCACTCAAGATTTTGCCAGTTTCTGCTTTCGCTTTCAGTGGCCTGTAAATGCCGACTGCAGGACACAAAAAGCACAAAAAGCGCAGTGTATTGTTGGCGACATTAAGTATCTTGTCAAGATCGTGAAGGACTGTCAAGGACTTTCAGCCAACACGGCGTTCAAGTATTACACAAACCAATGAATTCCATACGATCACCGGTCACAAAAGTCAAGGACAGAACAGAGTTGGAAAAGAAAAGTGGTGTGGTGTATCACATTCAGTGTGGGGAGTGCAGGGAGGACTATATTGGAGAGAAACTGTCGCCTTTGAAAACAAGGCTAAAAAGGCTCACATTGATGAGGTTCACAGTGATGAACATGATGAAGATAACATCACAGACAGTGACACGAATGATGGGGGAAATGTACAGGAAGATGTGAACCGAAGCAGTGACACAAATGATGATGATGATGATGATGAAGATTATGTTGATGATGATGATAAAAATGATGATGATGATGATTATGATCATGATGATGATGATGCAACTGTCACAAATTATGATGGGTGATGATGATGATGATGATGATGATGATGATGATGATGATGATGATGATGCCGTTGTCGCAAATGATGATGATGACGATGATGATGACGATGATGATGATGATGATGAAGATGAAACAGAAGATGATGAAACACGGCATGATAATGCTGATGATATTTCAGACTGCATGCTGGAAGGTAGAAAGGAAATTCCTAATGGAAAATTGACTTTAGAATCATTGACGATGATTCTAGAAAGTGCTGCTGAATCTGATGGCATTCAGCAAGTGCCCGATGGAAAGAAAAACAATATATATTTTATGATTGATAATGAAAGAAATTAGACCAGAAGAAATGTGGGCAAAAGATCACTGTTATGTGACGGTAGGGGAGTCTGGGTACCAGGCTCAACTAGCAAAACAATAATCATGCTAAAAAAAGAAGGAAAACAGGACAGTCGTGAAAAGGGGCGGGATCTATTTCATGGCTAAGATGAAAGATCGGGTTGTCTTTTATGAAGCTGTTGAGCCGCAGCCCGCTGAAAAGAGCCTGATGACATTGTATAGATATTACGCTAAGAATAAAGCAGATCCCTCATACGTAAAGCTAAGATGAAAGATCGGGTTGTCTTTTATGAAGCTGTTGAGCCGCAGCCCGCTGAAAAGAGCCTGATGGCATTGCATAGATATTACGCTAAGAGTAAAGCAGATCCCTCATACGAAAAGTGAGTTTTGTGGATGGAATCCACATCAGGCTCATTAGCAAAAATTGCTTGCCACGAATACAAGGGTATGTGCCCCTTTCGATCTGCCGTGGCAGAACGACCACGGGTAACCCAGGTGCATACATGCGCATGCCCCCTTTAGAAATGGAAAGAGTAAAGAAACAATTGCAGTCACAGAGCGGTAGGGAGGTGTGTGCCCCGAGTGACATACCCAGTGGAGCCAGAAACAAGCGACAGCTTTACAATGCAAAAGGCAGAACTAAGCAAAAACATACTGGTGCAAATGTCAATTTTGCAGATCAGTTGGCATCAATGGAAGAGATGCAAGTGTCACTGCCCTTCATTAAATTGATTGTGCAACCAGAAGGCAAGATGCCTAGCATCATTTTGTACACAAACGATCGTATGGCTGATCTTCAGAGATTTTGCCCCCCTCTGACCGCGCCGAGTCAACTGTGCTTGGGACAGACAAGGCATTCAGTCTCTATCTCATTTGTATGTAACTGTCACCGTCTATAAAAACTTAACAAAGAAAAGGAGGGATAGTGGGGATCATGCCGTTTTCAGTGGTCCCATGTACCTCCACGGAGCGAGTGACAGTAATACGTACTTCGAGTTCATTCATTACATTGCTGGTCAACTGTCACTTGCAAACAAAACGCTTGTACTCGGAAGTGATGATGAGAAATCACTGACCTGGGCTTGCACACAGCACATAGAGAGGAATTTGAAAAACATGCTTTCAGACAAAGCTGGAATGTCAAAAACAGACAGAAACAAACTAATGAAAGATAATTTGGTGAAAGTGGAATTTTATCTGCATCCACTGACTCAGATGAGTTTCCTGACAACATGCACTTTCTGGGTGAGATGATGCCGACTCAAGTGAAGAAGCATTTACATCGGATTACTGCCCAGCTTGCTGAGAACGTGAAAGCTATGCAGCACCCCACACTCAAGTTTGCCCAATCCAATGTGGACAAACGACAATGCTGAGAGCATAAACCACGTTCTCAAGCAAGCTGTGGACGGGAAAACCTTGAAGCTGGTACCTCTCATTCAGAAACTGCACGGTGTTGTTGAATCTCAGTTCAGTGAGGTCAGAAGAGCAATTGTGGGCACAGGAGAATGTGAGCTTGTAGATAGCTTCAAAGCATTTGAAGTTAACGAGATCTATGGCTCCAGAAGTCAAAAGCTTTCAAGGCCAAACGCTTCAGCAAATGAATGCTGAGGAACGTTGACAAAAAAGTGACCCGGTCAACAGTGGGGCAAAAGGTGCTTGCCCCTACTCACGAGGGGAAAAAGCCTGGACACCTCAAGAGAAAAAAAAACGCTAAAACCACCTCCTGGCCAAAGCGAACAAGACTAGACTCGACACAATTGTAAACATGAAGAAGAAGCATACAGGATAACAGCAATAGTTTACAGGTGTTGAAGATAGTGGTTAGGCTAATGAAGATGATATTGAAGCTATTAATATTGATGATTATGATATTTTAACACGACTTGCGCATTATTGATATGTGTCACCATTCCAAATTTTGTGATTCTAGGTCAAGCCAATTTCCACTTATTGCTTCCCGATGGTTTTCTATCTCTAGTATTTTCCCCGTCAAACTTCAGCTCGGTTACAGAAGGGAATGAGGACGTTCTCACGGCTCTGACTCACAAGGAACATACAATACAGAGCCATCAGATTTCAAATCATTGGCAGAGTTCATTTTGGCGGGTTAAGGCTTTTACATAAGCGGTGAGCGAAAGGAAATCTTTCCACTGTCAATCCCTGAGTTTGGCGGCCCCTTATTCAAAATTCCACTAGACGATGACAGCTTCCCTTCCAATGAGATTCTGTTCGTCATATGTTATAAATAACATGCAAATTTGTGTGGCATGGTGGCATTCGTATAGTATTTTGAGCGTTTTCTAATTCAGTTCACACCGGTTAAAGACGAGAAAATTAAAAAAAAAAAAAAAAAAACGGACAGAAAATGTTCTATGGGGATCAAGCGAGGGCCATGGAATTCAACTTGTTTTGCCAACATAAAATTTGTGAACTTACCAAGCGCGCAGACGCGCCGCCTCGTATTTGACCGTTAGCCAACGTCTGGTGTAAAACGCCGGGCGAACTGCTCAGATGCAACAGCCTCCGTCGAAGGCATTGACGGCACTTCGTTTGTTTCAGGGTTTTTTTGTTTGTTTGTTTTGTTGTTTGTTTTGTTTTGTTTTGTTGTTTTTGTTTCTTTGTTGATTTGTTTTGCCGTCGGCAGTTGCTTTTTTATCCGCTTACTTCCGTCGGCGAAAAGCCGACGTGGTGACTCCGAACCACCTTGGAGCATCCAGCAGCTTGTCTGAGGTCGCTTCTCCTCCAGGTTCACTTCTTTGGCTTGGTGTGCGCGGCGTTGCTGCGCAGAAAACGGTGCAGACGAAACAATCCGTGACGGCT
>JADBJO010002560.1:237500-257500 GCA_016801955.1 Conus betulinus | reverse complement strand
GTAAACCAGGTCCCACAGCAACTTCCGGGACGATTGCTCCTCCCGCCACCCTGCACAGAACACCATCCACAGCAGGTAGTCCGCCTCCGACTCCTTCCTGCCCACGAGCAACTTGCAAACCACCGAGCAGAGGGACTGTCGTTTGTCGGCGACGTCGTTGTCGTCTGTGGCCGTGAACAGCGTGTGGATGAAGATCGCCGCGCACAGGCTGACGCGGGTGTCCCTCAAAATGGACTGCAGCTGGTCTGCAGAAGTGCACACCCTGAGAACGTCGAGCACCACCTCTTCGAATGAAGGTGCCGGCGTGGGGACGGAGGGACCGGGGACCGCCGTCTGAACCCCTGCAACGGAGGCAGGACCGAGCTGGCACGTCCCAGTGTCACGTGTTGAATGACTGCCAGCAGAGCGGACGCGGACCACGTTACGGGATGATGACTGACCAACATCCCGACCACTGCTTCCAGAGTCTTGTGACGAAGAGCTGACGTCAGAGATTGCGCGGACTGACGACTCACCAACGTCCTGAACACGTTCCGCGCCACGTGATGAGGATGATGGAGGGCCCGCTTCCCAGTGCGCATCGACAACGCCAGATGTCCCAGGTCCACCCCTGACCTCACCCTCACTCCGCCCGACGCCCTGGGTCCTTCCTGACCAACGACCTTCACCCCCGACCGCCGAGGTCGTGGAGACGGGTTCAAGGTCAGAAACGACGCGGCCGACCTCACCAGCACCCACGGAACTCGTTCCACGGTTGGCGGCGGGGGCTCGGCGGGCGCGGAACTCGGCCAGGTCGTTGACAGCATGACCGACGATCGACGCGGCTCGGCTCAGGAGCCTCGAGCTCTCCACCAGATGGAGCACGGCAGCGTGAACGAGACCGTCGCGGTAGGCGGTTGACACGGTGAAGGTCGGCCCATCCGGGCGCCCGTACCGCGACAAGACCTGCGTGGTGTAGTTGAAGAGCTCAAGGTCGTCCTGCTGCACGGCCTGGTGACGGCGCTGGACGGCGGCTTCGATGCTGCTCTGCTCCTCTGCCGGACTGTCCGCCATGGTCTGTCCTGCCCTGGGAGTCTTGCCGCGCGCTGTGCTCCACCACGCTCTTCACGTGCTGTGACAGGCTCAGCGTTCACTGACACTCTAGACCCACTGGCCTACACACACACACACACACACACACACACACACACGCGGGAAAAAGGGGACGGGGAGAGGGGGTACAGAGAGAGACAGAGACAGAGAGAGACAGAGAGAGAGACAGAGAGAAATTGAGAGAGAGGACAGACAGACAACACAACAGACAGGCAGACGAGCGGACGGGCTGACAGTCGGACGGTCGGACAGAGAAACACGGACAGACACAGACAGACGAATAGAGAGATTGAGGGGGGGGGGGGGGGGGGGTGGAGACTGACAGACATCTAGAGAAAAGTCGTAGAAAGCCCACTACTGGCTCCTAGGTACCCACGGTAAGAAGCATTTCCATGGGTCTAATATACACATTCGTCATTAAGTTTCTTTCGTAATGAAATTACATGCAAACTTTTCTTTTTCGTTTTTTTTCCCCCTGCGTTTTGCGCTCCTGGGGGAAAGATTTCCAATCCGATCTCCATCCAGGACCCGAGCTTTACGTCAACAATACAGGACCCCCCACCCCCCACCCCCTCCACCCCCACTACCACTACCATCCCCCCCCCCCCCCCCCCCCCCCCCCCCACACACACACACACACACACACGAACACCATCCCAGCACCCCCAAAAAGATCAAAATGCCAAAGAATTTCTGTTTCTGAGAGACAGAGAGAGAGAGAGAGAGAGAGAGAGAGAGACAGACAGACAGACAGACAGACAGATAGTCAGACACAGAGAGAGAGAGAGAGAGAGAGAGAGAGAGAGAGAGAGAGAGAGAGAGAGAGAGAGAGAGGGCGGCTACGGGAATAAGAGTCACCCGGTTTTCGTTTTTTTAATAGAATATTTATTTTTTCTGTGTCGGACCTGGTAATATGTCTTATTTTTGCTTTAAATACCACCTTGGAAGTGGTACCTGGTTAGACCAGAATTCATTTTGTGTGAAGTCATCCATGACTGGTGGTCCAAAGTGACCTTTAATGGAACCCCTCCCTCCCTCTTCCCCCCCTCTCTCTCTCTCTCTCTCTCTCTGCCTCCTAGATCGACTGTTACATTTGAAGGAAAGGACTGGCCTGAATAAAACAGCGGTTAGGGGGAGGGGGCATTTGGAAGTTTTCGTTTCTAGGTTGCTGCCGCTACTGTACAATTTACTGCCGCTGCTAGCATGACAAAGGTGAAGCTTGCAGACTTTGTTATCTGTTTTCTTTTCTGTCGAAGTTCACAAAGGAAATAATATATCCACCTTTAGCCCCAACTTTGTCTTTAAAAAAAAGAAACAAATAGAAAAAGGAATCTTCATGCACAAAAAAGGAACAGCAATAATACGCTTTGCTCTGACTGGGATAAAGAGGAACGTCATTATAAGAAGATGAATGTTCAACCCCATGTTCTCCTTACACCCCAAAGTTACTTCGCCTCGTGTGTGACTGAAAACATTGGCTGGGACGGAAATCTTGCCCATTAAGATGTGTCACTGTTGTTAGCGCTGGTGTGAGCGGGGTGGACGTTAGGGGGTGGGAGGAGGGGGAGGGGGCGGGGGGGGGGGGGGGGGGCATGGTTAGACACTAACTTTCTTGGCCTGTGTATTAACTCATCAATAGCTTGGCATGAGTAAATCGATGACACCCGAAGACACAAAATCTACGACACAATTTTTTTTTTTCCCGTTACGTGACTACAGCCAACGCTTTGCATCATTATGCCACTTACGTCTACATACCTAGTAGCTTTCCCGTGTCGTAAGAATCTTGAGCACAAGCAGATTTGAGGCGACGCCAACGGGCCAGGTTCGTTAACTGAAATTCCGTTCTTTCTATTGCTGTTAACACGTCCAGATGATTAGCTTGTCACGCCCCAAAAAAGTGTAGTATGGTCGACCCGTCGTTTATGGTGAGTTAAAAAAAAAAAACAAACAAACAAAACAAAACAAAAACCAACGCCTGCCAGGTAGAAGAGAGAAAGGGGCAAAAACCCAGTGTGAACGACGGGACGTCTTTCTCTCAACCGGAAGTGAAAAGAACCGGAAACGTCGCATGTACAAAAAATTTGTAAATAAAGGAGGAGAGAGAAAGCATGGACAATTTGCAGTCATATTCAGCTTCTTTCTATGTAAAATGTACTTCATCTTCAATAGGAGCTCAATCAATGCTGTCCTTAAAAGGTTATACAGGTCAAAGGTAAATCTTTCCGAATTATCTTCGGCCATTAGTCTTGTCCCTTTGCACCCAACGTCCTTTGATTTGGTAGCTGGAGGTCTGGCATTCTCATGCTCACATCGAACTTCTTCCAAATGCTGAATGGAGTGTGAGCGATGCAGCCCGCCCTCCAAAACACACCCTCCCTCTCCCCTCACCTCCTAGCCAGTGGAAATGCGCGCGTTGTGAATGAATTACTTACTCTTCCTGGGCCTGGTCCTATAAGCTTGACCCTCTTTTTCAGATGATAGTATTCACGGTTTGTTTGGTTTTTTTTTTTTTTTCGTCGGGGGTAAGGGAAAAAAAGTTCTGAATTGGCGGTTTTGGTTTTTGTTACTGTTTACGTAGTTGGTGGTGTTGTGTGGTTGATTTTCTCTGTGTGTGTGTGTGTGTGTGTGTGTGTGTGTGTGTGTGTGTGTGTGTGTGGTGTGTGTGTGTCTCTCTCTCTCTCTCTCTCTCTCTCTCTCTCTCTCTCTCTCACACACACACACACACACACACACACACACACACACACACACACACACACAAATATAGGTGTAATTTGATTTTCACCTGAACAGTACCTTTTGTCCTAAATATTTTTTTAAGCAAGCGCGTGCGCTTGTATGGGTGTTCGTGAAAGAATTCTGATTTGTTGTTGTTATGCTATTCCCAGTGATGTAGACGTGAAAGACAGGTCTATCTCTCTCTCTCTCTCTCTCTCTCTTTTTTTTTTTTTTTTTTTTTTTTTTTTTTTTTTTTTTTTTTTGCTGGTGTAGAACTTTTACAAATCAGGAATGTTAAAAAAAAAGTTTGAAAAAGCTAAAAACAGGGTCATATCGTCAAAATCCTTTGTGCACAAAAACACACACAAACAGGTACATCGCCAGCACGCACGTGCGCACACACACACACACGCACACACACACACACACACACACACACACACACACACATACACACACCAATGACCAGTTATTTTAAAGTCTTGTGGGCGACTGACACACCACAACACTGGACTGTCCACTTTTTATTTGAATGCTTCGGGACAAAGAACCGAATGATAGATATATTTCAAAGGGCTGCAGAACAGAATACACTGGCTAGAATTTAATGCTAGTTTACCCTCAGTAGCTAGTCTGACATTCATCTTCAGCATACCTTTCTTCCTCACAAGAGGATTGACAACACAACGATTTTCTACACTTAGACGTGTTGCAAAACGATATCTGGTCTCTTACAAAGTAACCTACGGACCCACAGGCTGCACACCAGAAATTAATGCGCCAAGGTCTTGCTTAAGAAGTCGAGAATTTATAGACCGGCAGAATTAGATTGTTTTGAGAATTTTCATTGTGTCTGAAAGTTGATTTTCCACATTGTTTTTTTACATATGGCCACCAGAATACAAGCCAGATGGTTCCAAGCAGACAGATTAACATAAAAAGAATGGGACTATTTGGGCGCCTCCAGCTGGCGCAAAGCTAGGGTCACGGGTGAGTGCAAAGGCATGAAATGTGACGTCAACTAAGGGGAAAGTCATGTATTTGGAGATTGTGATGTCATCGGTGAAAATCCCCCAAAACAAGGGAAATAATTTGTGGGGAGTTGTTCTTTTGATGAATTCATCAGTTTAACATTATATGATGGCTCAAATCTATGGAAGGCCTCGAAACGCTTACATGGATTACATAGCGTTGAGTGCCAAATCCTAACTGTGGCATATGGCCACAATCAATGGCATTGTCAACAGGCTAGTAAATTCAGTTTTGTGACAAGGGAGTGCACTCTGTACGAACATCTTAGCCTTAGCCAGACAATCTTGGGAAGACGGCAGACCCACTGCCTGAACGTTTGACAATGTTCATTCCTCACAAAAAGAGCTGGATTTAACGTTGAGGCACATGGATCGTTCGATGGTAGAGAACCATGTTCGCAGTCAGAGGCCAAGAGTTTGATTCTCTCCGACGCCCTCATAGAATAGATTGTGTGTGTGTGTGTGTGTGTGTGGTTTATTTCTTTGTTTGCTTTTAAAAAACCATTTGGGAGTTCACTTTAACGGGGTGATAGCCCTGATAAGCCCTTTGCGGTCGACCGTGCTGCAAGCAGCCTCTGCTGTCTGTCTGTCTGTCGTCTGTCTGTCTGTCTCTCTCTCTCTCTCTCTCTCTGTGTGTGTGTGTGTGTGTGTGTGTGTGTGTGTGTGTGTGTGTGTGTGTGTGTGTGTGTGACAGAGAATTAGCATTTTCTCTACCCATCACATGATGATATCGTTCTGGTGTGGTACGGTGGTGTTAATAGGTTTCCTTTCCTCATCCCCGCCCACCCCCGATGTTCCAGAAGTTGCTATCTTTCCTCATCCCCGCCCACCCCGATGTTCCAGAGGTTGCTATCCCCCTTCTGCCATCTCACCTGAGATGGATTGGATACTACACCAAAATAAAATTAAGTTGAGTGACGCGCGCGAGGCAGACAGACAGATAGACAGACAGAATTGTGTTCGGATTTGTTAAAGGAAAAGAAATGAGAAGAAACAAACAAATGTGTACAAAACTGTGACTTCTGCAACTACAACTAGTACTACTCATGACATACATGACTAGGTAGCCTTAAACACGGGTAAGGATTCGATCAACACTACTTCTAGCATAATCATTGACAGAAAAAATCCGTTTGGAGTCACCAATTCCAGTGGAATGTGACCCGGTTGGATTGCGTTTCAAGAAACTGAAACGAGCGGGGGGGGGGGGGGGGGGGAAGAGAGATGGTTCGGTAGGGGAACTAATTCCATCCTAGTTCGCGCGCACAAGATGAATTGCTTCCCTTTCATCATCAGTAGCTAGCCTCACGTTCATCGCATCACATTGTTACGCGACACTGCAACAGCAAAGCCATGAAACTCTTTACTGTTACATGGCTTTAATATACGGACAGCTATTTGAAACAAAAACAAAAAGGTGGGGGAGGGGGGGGGGGGGTGGAAATCTGCAGAAGTGGATGAATCCTAGTTTATGCCTGACTGCGCATCAAACCCAAAGGGTTTCTGATGTTGTCGGCATTTTGTGTCCCAAAAACCAAAAATACCGAGATCCAGCTTCTCTTATCCACACCAAAACAAATGCTCTCTCTCTCTCTCTCTCTCTCTCTCTCTCTCTCTCTCTCTCTGTTTTTTTTTTTTTTCCGCCTTAGATCGGTGTATGACACATAAGGTACACAAAGTGGCATGCTTCTTTATATCCTGTGATCCCGCCGGAGGCGTTTGAAAAGTGGCTGTGAGCTCCATAAACCACCTTTTTCTAGTCCTTCTGTTTATTCCTGACTGCGCATCAAACCCAAAGGGTTTCTGATGTGGTCGGCATGTTTTCTAGTCAGTCCAAAGTTACCACAATACTGAGATCCAGCTGTTGCAACCCAAATTCCTCTATCCACTAAACCAAAACAAATGCTCTCTCTCTCTCTCTCTCTCTCTCTCTTTTTTTTTTCAGAAGCCCTTTTTTTGCAGTTAATGCAGGCTTTAGATCGGTGTAGTTCAGACACATGAGGTACACAAAGGTGCATGCTTCTTTATATCCTGTGATCCCGCCGAGGCGTTTGAAAAGTGGCTGTGAGCTCCATAAACCACCTTATTCTAGTGTGGTCGAGTTTCAATCTGTGCACTTGCGTCTGTACCTTTGAGTGCGTGTCTGGCCATTCGTTTTTCAGTGTGATGTCTCTTCTCACCAGAAGTGAATTTCTAGTCAGTACCCGATTATCTTTAGGAGAGTGTGTATGTAGTTTAGAAGCCCTTTGCCTGTAGTCGTTAAACTGCAGGAAAGAGTGCATTTAGTTCAGAAGCCCTTTGCCTGTAGTCTCTAAACTGCAGGAGAGAGTGCATGTAATTCAGAAGCCCTTTGCCTGCAGTCTTTAAACTGCAGGAGAGCGTGCAAGTAGTTCAGAAGCCCTTTGCCTGCAGTCTGTAAAACTGCAGGAGAGCGTGCAAACTGTAGTTCAGAGTTCAGAAGCCCTTTGCCTGCAGTCTGTAAACTGCAGGAGAGCGTGCATGTTCAGAAGCCCCTTTGCCTGCAGTCTGTAAACTGCAGGTCTTTGAGTTGTTTGCTTCCACATGCACCCCTGCACCCCTGCACCCTGTGTCCTCCACACCTTTCACACACTCTGTCACTGTACCGGTTTTTCTCTTCGTCACTTAGAGGGTTAATGCGTAGGTCATCTATGGTACGTTCATGAGACCTGCCCCCCCCCCAAAAAACAAACCCCCAAACAAACAAACAAACAAAAATATATAAATATATATATATATATATATATATATATATATATATATATATATATATATATATATATATATATATATGCTTGGATGCATATCTTCATTGCATCCTGTCTCCTCCACAACTTCCACACAGTCTTTCACTGTATTGACTTTTCCCTTTTTCACTTAGAGAGTTAATGTGTAGGTCAGGCATCGCCTATGTGACGTTCATGGCACCTCCCCCTCCCCCCCAAACAACAATAACAACAACAACAACAAACCCCATGATTTCTTATTTATCCGCTTATGTGGATATGTAGTCATAACCTGAAACATTTTTTTCTCTATACACTTTCTTCGTCCTCGCATGTACTGACATAGTCATCAATAATTCTTAGTGAGTCCGCCCCAAACAAGGAAAAACAAAGTGTTTTGTCTTGTAAATTGTTTGTCCTTGTTTTTAGCGGGCTTATTGAGAATTTTTTTTTTTTTTTAGAAAAAGTGGAGTAACTCTTGTTCCCACGATTAATTACATAATAACATGGATGCTGCTCACGACACCAAATCGCCTAGCAGAAATGCCAACACAGAGCGCACAGAACAAACAAGGAAACATCTCCTTGTCTGTTCTGTGTGCTCTGTGAAGGCGATTTGGTGCCGTAGGCAGCATTCTGATGGGATTTCTACACGGCGATTTGGCTCCGTAAGCAGCAGCATTCTGTAGGGATTTCTACAAGGCGTTGGTGCCGTAAGCAGCATTCTGTAGGGATTTCTACACACTGCGATTTGGTGCCGAAAGCAGCATTCTGTTGGGATTTCTACAAGGCGATTTGGTGCCGTAAGCAGTGTTCTGTTGGGATTTCAACAAGGCGATTTGGTGCCGTAAGCAGCATTCTGATGGAGTTATGGGCGCGTAATTGTGTCATCATGGAAGCAAGAGTTACCGTTCTTGTTTGTTCTTTTTCCTTTGTCAGCTGGGCTGGTCGGTAGAGGGTTGATGCTGTCGCTGAAAAGATCTGGCTCCATACTGCCAATCTGTCTGCTGACTCCAAGGTTTCAGAGAGAATATCAGACAGGAGGCGGCCACTGACTGCGGTCCCGAAGTCCAGCTCCTGAGGGTTCCCACGCTTCTGCCAGACCTTCGTGCGTGACAACGATACAACATATTGACACAACATATTGACACAACGACACAACGTATCTTGCCTTCTTGACTTGTCTTCATGTCACCGAGAGTTAAAGGGGTAACTGATCAAGTCTCTCTCTCTCTCTCTCTCTCTCTCTCTCTGAAATGATCATACCACAGTTTAGAGCTCTGTGTGTGTGTGTGTGTGTGTGTGTGTGTGTGTGTGTGTGTGTGTGTGTGTGTGTGTGTGTGTGTACGTGCGCGCGTGCGTGTGTATGTGTGTGGGTGTGTGTGTGTGTGTGTGTGTGTGTGTGTGTGTGTGTGTGTGTGTGTGTGTGTGTGTGTGTGTGTGTGTGTTGATTGTGTTTACGTATCTATGTGTGCACATGTCTGAGTATGTGTGTTTGTGTAATCTTATGTTTGTGCAGGTCTCTCTCTATGTGATGCGTGCTTGAGTGAGTGTCAATGTGTGTGTGTGTGTGTGTGTGTGTGTGTGTGTGTGTGTGTGTGTGTGTGTGTGTGTGTGTGTGTGTGCATCTGTGCGTGTGTGTGTCAATGTGTGTGTTTGTGCGTGTGTGTGCATGCGTGTACGTGTGTGTGTGTGTGTGTGTGTGTGTGTGTGTGTGTGTGTGTGTGTGTGTGTGTGTGTGTGCGCGTGCGCGCGCGCGCGCGCGCGCAGTCCTAATGTGATTCGGTGGTCGATCGGGGTGATAAAAAAAACAAAAAAAACATTACTTGAAGAATGCAAG
This sequence comes from Conus betulinus, assembly GCA_016801955.1. Taxonomy (NCBI): domain Eukaryota; kingdom Metazoa; phylum Mollusca; class Gastropoda; order Neogastropoda; family Conidae; genus Conus; species Conus betulinus. The sequence goes on along the minus strand of JADBJO010002560.1, from coordinate 248,072 downwards.
TGAAACTGACTATGATAATGATTTATTTTTATCTATACAATACGCACAGTCAGCATACTGACTCCAGCTGATTGTTCAGAAATAGCACAAACGCTAACAAGAAGTCATCTCCAGAATTATCTCCAGAACGTACGTGAGCGCGAAGCTCGTGAGCTTTAAGATGCGACACTTATCTTCTCATTATGAAAGTGGGTCACCGTCAACGGATGTCGATCCACCACTTCACGAACTTTCCCAAGATATCAGAGTGATAGCTGTGCTGATTCTGATTAGCTCAACTTCGGGGCGCAGCCAATCGCATCCAAACCTGACTATAAGCAGGCTCTCTTCTGCGAACGTTGGCGACGCATGCGCAAACCCTGTAAACTCGAGGTATGCGCCAAGCGTGTGTGGTGTTGCGCAACTAACCTAAATTCAACGTGGGGTGTGGTGATTGTCGGACGCGTTCAGATGGTGAGTCTTTTCCTGCTTTAAGTATTTGTTTCCTGCTTCTCTCTCTCTCTCTCTCTCTCTCTCTCTCTCTCTCTCTCTCTCTGTCCTTTTTCCCCCGCCTTTGTATTTCCTTATTCTTTCCTGTTTTTTTTTTTGTTGTTGTTTGTTTTGTTTTGTTTTTTAAACCCTTGCGCTTCCGTAAGTGTACTTTTCTATTGTCTGACTGTGGAAGAACGGGGAAGATAGCAAAGCTGATGATGCAGGCTTTTGTTTGTGTATGTAGGTAGTTAGATACGACTCAACTCATCTTTCGATTGCTGGTTCATAAGATAACCCCACGACCCCATTGATTACTGTAATGCATATGGAAAACCGCCAATCACAACTGCATAGGCTCCATGCCATACATATCATCCCACGATTGTGCATTACCAAATGATTTGCTCATGGGAAAGAGAGAATATGAGCCGAAGAACGCAATTATTGCTGAGGGTATTGTCCGTTGCTACATATCGTAGTGAGAGTGAGTGAGCGAGCGTGTGTGTGTGTGGTGTGTGTGTGTGTGTGTGTGTGTGTGTGTGTGTGTGTGTGTGTGTAGGCCTACATAAGTGCGCGTGCGTGCGTGCGTGGGTCTCTCTCTCTCTCTCTCTCTCTCTCTCTCCTCTCTCTCTCTTCTCTCCTCTCTCTCTGTCTCTCTGTGTGTGTGTGTGGTGTGTGTGTGTGTGTGTGTGTGTGTGTGTTGTGTGTGTGTGTGTGTGTGTTCTTTGTTAAACGTCCGGATTTTTTTTTTTTTGCACTTGCTCGATCACGTCTTCCCTTTCTTATGTCCGTTTCTTTTCTCAGTTTCTTATGTCCGTCGTAGTGTTTGGTGTCCATGGGATCGATCCACGCTGCCATTAGAAACATTTTTTTTGTACCTTACTGATGTATAAGCTGTTCTCAACACGATGCAGGATTACACTGCCATTAGAAACATCCTAACTGTCTTAGTGATGTATAAGCTGTGTCCAACACGATCAGGATTACACTGCCATAAGAAACATCCTAACTGTCTTAGTGATGTGAAAACTGCTACGACAAAACAGACGCTAGTTCCCATGACCCACAACATATTTTGTGTTTAAGTAAATATGATCGACATCCCATGTTCTCATTCTGCCAGGAGTCTTTGATTCCCAGTATCTGATACCTTGACCAAACATGTCACAGTTGGAAACGAAAAAAAAGTTTAAGATTTTGATACCTTCTTTTACTTAGACTGGTGCTTTGAGACAAACAGGTTTGATCACTACCTCTTATCAGAAACTCAACTGGCTCCCCATTCAAGCTAGAATAGATGACAAACAGGAATATGTGTGCCGCTCTCTTCCTCCCGGGCTCTTTTCTTTTCCTCCTAGCTCATATGGCTGATATCTTTGTTTTGCTGTGCCCCTTTCTCGAAATCCTTAGTCTTTTTTTTTCTTTTTGTTTGTTTGTCTGTTTTCTAAAAGACGGGAAGCGAGCGTTAGAGGCAGAGTTAGGAAGGGGGAAGTGAGGGACGGGGAGTGAAGCACCGGGAAAACACGAGAAGGGGGATGGGGTTGGAAGGAGGCAGAAGGGGGGGGAAAGGGGGGGAGAGACATGTACTGTGAGGGAGGGGGAGTTGTAGTGGGTTGGTGAATGGAAGTTCGTGGTTGATGGTTTGGAAGGACTATTCTTGTTTAAATGTACCATGTAGTAAATTCAAAGAGGGAACAGGCACCTGATTGAGCCACTTGTACATGCAGAACAAAAGTATGCTGGAGAAGTTTCTACTGACCGAAACGATTTGTCTGAAGTCTGGGCTGTTCTGCGGGAGAATAATGTCATACCATGCGCACAGGGATCGAGCCACCCTTTTTTTTTTTTTACTCACGTTGTTTAACCATAACTGACCATCACCACGAAGTTCAGTTGCCCCCACCCCCCCCCCTCCTCATCTCTCTCCTCTCTCTCTCTCTCTCTCCAGTCTCTCTTCCTCTCTCTCTATTCTCTCTCTCTCTCGTCTCGTCTGCGTGCGTGATGCGTGCGTATGTGTGTGTATGTGTGTGTGTGTGTTGTGTGTGTGTGTTGTGTGTGTGTGTGTTGTGTGTGGTGTGCGTGCGTGCGTGCGTGTGTGTGTGTGTGTGTGTAATATTTAACGTTAAACATTTTCCCAGGAAATACTAGCAATACTCGCATTATCCAAAGAACTTGACAGAATAATAAATGATGTTTAGGCCTATACAGCTATTCTCTTTGTCAAGATGTTCTTGAACTCAAACGTGAATAAATCTGCGATTAACATTTTTCCCAGCAACATTTTTTCAATATCATTAATTTGGTTTCTCTGAGAAGGTTTTAATTGCTTGAAATGCCCTGAAAAGGACAACTGAATGATATCATGTTGCCAGTAGTGTCACAAATATTGGATACAATCTGTTAAGAGGAGACAGTTTAATGTCATTTCCACCAGACGGTGTGTGGGGATATAAAATAAAACTAAGATTGACCTCGTACAGATATATTCTTCTCCAATGAAGCAATGGGGGTCTATACAAAATTTATTATTATTGTGAGTTACGCAATTGAAGCGACAAAGAACACACAGCATTTCTTGTTGTTTTTAACGATAGCAGATCGCATTGTTGTTTTTAACGATAGCCTCTAGCATTGTTGCACGTAGATAGCAAATTTCGTGTTCCGAAATTGATCAGAAGCAAGGGCGCATTCCTTGTTTTAACGATAGCCAATCGCAATGGGTTGTTTTAACGACGATGCAAAGCGGCCTCCATGAATTTGCATATGGTTGTTAGCACATCGACTTTACAACCTCCAGGATATTAAAGACACACACGTGTCACTTGTTGAAAATGCAAAAGTAATTTTTAACGACGGAACAGCATGATATGTATTAACTTCAACATAGACTAACGCACGAGATAGACTGTTGATGATGCACTGTAATTTTTAATACGAAAGCCGATTGTTTAGTAAAAAGACGAGAGAGAGAGAGAGAGAAGAAGAGAGAGAGAAGAGAAAAGCAAGAAGAACCAGACAAAATATCCGATAGAAAATAGATCTCTTTGAATAACATGTCAGCGAGAGAAGAAGTACAAGCATAGAGTTGCGAATTAATTGGCGGAAGCGAGCAGCACTGATCAAGGTCATGGCATTTCACGCTGATGCACTCACCAGTCAAGACATGCAGCGACGGAAAACAGAACTTGCGGAGAGAGATGCAGGGAAGGGACTGGAGAATAGGAAAGTGGGGTGAGGGGGACGACAGAGGGGTCCGGGAGAGGGGGAGTGGGGACAGGGGAGGGGGCAGGATGGGGGGGGGGGGGGGGGGGTGTTAAGGGAGAGGGGAAATGGGAGGGGAAGGGGTGATAGTGTTGTTGACGCTAAAGTGACAACTGCTCAACAATTAATGTACTAAGGAGAGTAAGTCACCCTTGTCGCCTGCTACTGCTAGTGTTGACTGACATGTACGTCCCACTATGTTTTGTCTTCAAGTGTACTGTCAGAAACCGCCATAGTGATAAGATGGTTGAAATGGAAATATGAAAATGGGACAATGGAACACTTGTTTCGTGTTCTTCTTTTTCCATCTTTTTTTTCTGCTACAGAACACGAGTGTCTGTGCATTTTTTTTTTTTTGAGCCTAAGAGGAGTTGACGATGACGTGTGTCTGATCTGTGGTCCGAAATCATGAGAACCTGACTCTGTTACTCCCCCTGCTTGAATATCTGAATGTTCTGCTGCCATATATTACCCAAGTTATCAATTTTTCCTTGTTATCTCCTTATTGTTTTCTGAAATTTTCTAATCCGTCGTCTTATGCCCACTCATTAAAAATCTTCTTCTGACTATAACTGTTTCAAATATTGTTAGCCCTTTCTCAAAATTGTCATTTCTCAAAACTGATGAAAGAGATTGTACTGCCCTAGCCCTTAACTCACTTGGAACAAAACTATCTGCTTGATTCTCACCAGTCAGCGCGTGGATGTGGACTGGTTGAGAAACTGCTTTTCACAGAATAGTCAATGACTTACTCTCTGAATTTGATGATGGTGAAATATCAGTTCATGCTCTTTCAGACTTGTCAGCAGTCTTTGACACTACTGACCATTCCGTCCTCTTGGGCCAGACTTAAACTTCTTTTGGCATTCGTGGCACTCCACCAGCATGGATTCAGTCTTATCTAACAGGCCGGAAACAGAAAGCATGTGTGAATGGTATACTATGATGCGTCTTCCTTGAAGTATGGTGAGCCTCAGGGGTCTGTCCTTGGTCCAGGTCTTTTTGTGCTGTACATGTTTCCTGTATCTGATGACATCAGTGATCATTTAATGCTGATGACGCTCAGCTTCAGTGGTAGGCCTCCATAGCTGAAACTGTAGCACTGATGGCTCGGACACAGGAGTACATTGCTGACTTTAAGGTCTAGACGACTCGCGATAAACTATAAACTAATGATGACCTGAACTCATGTCAGCCTGTTCCCTAAAATTCTTCAGCATCCTTCTCTTCCTGATTCCATTCTGGTTAATGGTTCATGTTTCTTTTTCTACGACTGTACGCAGTATTGATGTAACTCTTGACCAGCCATTTTCTAAAAGCACATTTCAGACGGCTTTAACTTTGCCAGCTATAATTGCATAGGAACAGTTTCACCTGTCACTATCTCTCCGTTGATGCCAAAACAGTTGTGTGTGCGCTTTATCCTCTCAAGAATGGATTACTGTTTTTTCTGTGTTGATGCCGGTCTTCACAAATACCTGTCAGACAGATTTCAGCATAGCATAGCTGCTAAATCAGATTTCGTTTCTCCCTTTCTTCACTCTCTCCACTGGTCGCCTGTTACCGATCGAATAGACTACAAGCTATCTACTCTAACTTTTTCTGGTGCCCGTGCCACTGGAACAGGGTATTGATCTGATCTGCAAATCTGTGTTCCGTCTTGCCACATCTCTGTTATTCGGATACTCGACTTCTTAAAGCCCCTCATACTAGAAGTAAGGCTGACGGACAAAGATGTTTTTTTAACTTTTCAAGCCCCCACCGACATGGAATAGACTTTCTGACAACCTCAAATACCCTCATTCTCTTGCTTCTTTGAAATCTGGCCGTAACACTCACCTCTTCTCTTGGCGAAAGGTCTGATTGTAGTATGTCCATCCTGACCGCACGCACTTCGGCACATGTGAAAGATCTTTGATTCGTGTGCTTGAATCTGTGTGTACACCATTGTAGAAAAATGCTTGTAAGGAGTAATTATTTGTTTGTTTGTTTTTTTCTCAGTTGTATGTATGACTTATTGAGTGCCTTTTCATATGCATATGTGTATCATTAATAATGTGTTGTGTCGAATTGCTTGTATATAGTATTGATATATTACTATTATCAGTATCATTATTGTTATAAGTATCATTGTCATCATAAAGCATCTGGTGCTGTTTTCTTGATTGTGTGCTACATAAGTATCCATTATCATTATCATCATTAATATCAGTAGTAGTAGTTGTTGTTGTAGTAGTAGTAGTACTACTACTAGCAGTGGTAGTAGTAGCAGCAGCAGCAACAGCAGCGATAGTAGTGGTGACAGTAGCAGTAGTAACACCAGCAGTAGTAGCACCAGCAGTAGTAGCACCAGCAGTAGTAGTACATTATTTACTACTAGTAGTAGTAGTTGCAGGAGTAGTCGTAGTAGTTGTAGTAATAATGGTTGTGGTGGTGGTGATGGTGGTGGTGGTGGTTTTATAATTGTTCTCCTTTTTTTCCCTTCCTTTGGGATCACCCCTAACTTAAAGAGTTTCATCTGCAGCTTGATATTGATTGTCCTTTTTTAAAAAGTTGTTGGAATTGTATTTACATGTCCCTCGCCTTCCTGCTCACGCTGTACATTTCATCCGGCTGTTGCATGTATTCATTACACGCGATTCAAATAGGCAAATTGCCCTCTCTCGTTTTCTGTTTGTTTGTCCTGTCTGCATATCTTCCTTATTTATTATCAAAACGGATTTTTCTACAGAATTTTGCCAGGTTCTACAGTCTTATTACCGTGGATTTTTTTTTACAAGTGTGCATGCATTTTAACAGTTAATATCTCATCTACAAAACTCACATTCGGGTTTTAGATACAAACGGAAAGGGGGAGAAAATCCCACCTAGTGAAAGCCATGGAAGCACAAACCTTGGAGTCTCTCATTCTCATCGCCATTCTCTTGTCGACTGCTATCAAGGGAGTACTGTACTGCACATAATCATTTGTGTACTGTTTATGACGTCTGAAGAGAGTCGAGAATTACACCTTTGTCGAAAATGTACTTACCTTTTTGTATTGTTAATAAAACCTGCCTTACTTTACGCTCTGTGTGTGTGTGTGTGTGTGTGCGTGTGTGTGTGTGTGTGCGTGTGTGTGTGTGTGTGTGTGTGTGTGTGTGTGTGCGTGCGCGCGTGTGTCTTCTTATTTTCCCTTTGCCATTCTCTCCCTTCTTCCTTGGTGAGTGCGCCACCTGCTAATCCCCCCTAACCCCCCCCCCCCCCCCCCCCCCCCCCCCCGGTCTTTTTTCCTGTCAGTAGCCATAAGCAGGAGAAGGACGGAAAAAAAAAAAAAAAAAAAAAAAACGGGAAAAAAAATAGCTGGTTGACTGATACCTGTCTTCCAAAGCAGTGACAATTAGGGTAAAGTAGCGTTGGTAGAACGATATAGGAAGCAGCGGGTGGTAAGGAGGGCAGAGCGGTGTCGGCTGAACGAAACGCCGGCACAGGAGGTAAAGAAGGAAATGAGCTGACTCAGTGGACAATCAATACCCTGAAGCCAAAAGTAGCCAGAGGGAGAAAAAAGTGGCGATGGCTGAACGCACGGTACAGAGGTCCTGTTTAGGACGACAGAGAGACTCGACCTGTGCTCGGGGTAAATCCAGACAGGAGCAGACGTCGGTAGCTCTACCTGGTGGTGTGGTGTGTCGGTAAACGAGCTTTTTGTACTGGTGAGTATGTGACCCCCAGAATGTAATGGGCGACGTTAGAACATAGCTTTGACACTGATGCAAATAGCTTTTAGTTACTGCGCGTACAATTGACGTAGACACTGATCGTGTTTTGTTAGACTCCTCTCTTAGCTAGCTGCCTGCACGCACAAACATGGACAATCGTCTTGCCGTAAGGTTAGAAACAGCAGTTTGTTGCATCCTCAACATTCTCCAGAACGCCTGTTGTGGAGTCTAAGCTTTCTGTTCGAGTTTCACGTTCAAAATGTAAAGCTTTGCCGTGTCTGCATTGTGAGAAGAAGTTTTGGTCTGAGAAAACTTTCTTGATGCACGAGTTCTGACGTTGTATGAACTTGAGAGAACGTCTATACTGAGTACTTATGGTCACTGCAGCGACGACCTATTACCCTCATAATGTTCAAGTTATGTCATTCCCCCGTGCCACCCAACCCTTATGCCTTGAGAGGGTTGTAAATGTTTACAAATACTTTTGCGTTGAAAAAAAGACATGGAGTTAAGGATGCAGAGGAATAACACATTTTCAGTGATGTTGGCGGTCATTGTCGTGGGGGGAAAAGTGTAAGCAGGCGAGCAGTTACGAAAAAGAAAGTACAGTAAAAGCTCAGTAATGTCAGCGCGCGCGCGCGCGTGTGTGTGTGTGTGTGTGTGTGTGTGAGGAGGGACGGGGGAGAAGAAAGGAGGAAAGAAATGTTGTGTGTGTGTGTGTGTTGTTGTTGTTTGTTGTTGTTGTTGTTGTTGTTGTTGTTGTTGTGTTTAACGTCTGTTCACTAAAAGTGATATTAGACGATGGGAAAGGGGGGGGGGGGGAGGGGTAGGTAGAGTGGGGAAAGGAGTGACTGCATGTTAAGTTTGATATGAACGTACGTGTGTGTATGTCGGTACTTGCATGGGTATGTACAACAGCTTAGGATGTAATTATTGCATAAGGAAAATGGGTAAAAATGTTACATAATTACCAATCAATGAGGATCAAAGCTATGGACATATGAAAATCAGTGAGGATCTACCAACTATGAAAAAAATGTGTGTGTGTGTGTGTGTGTGTGTGTGTGTGTGTGTGTGTGTGTGTGTAAAAATGTACATTGTGCAAACTGATAACCAGGCATACGTCATCATGTTTACCTTCCATTCCACCTGTCGCAGGGCATGATAAAGCACTCAGCAGTGGACATCGTGGCATCGAGCGTTGGGATGCACACGACCACAGGCACAGACATTGCCTGCAGATTGTATCAAGTCCTTGATACCAGACATTCTACCTGATGTGATTTTATTTTTAAAAGCATGTTAATCTTAATCACCCTGATCTGATTAAAGTGTGATCGGTGACAAGACTTTGTTTAAGATTAGTTCTTTTGTAGACGGCTTGGTTTTGAATTTTAACCAGCACGCAAAACTCTTCCAGATTCATTACAGAGAAGGGAGGGGGGGGGGGGGGGGGGGGGGGGGGGGGGGGCATCTCTCTCTCTCTCTCTCTCTCTCTCTCTCTCTCTCTCTCTCTCTCTCTCTCTCTCTGCCGTCTACTGTATCTCAGCATTTGTGGCTTCACTGCGGTGACCTTATTGCATATATTATCGTTCTGATTATTGCGTGTCGTGCAGAAGGCATTACTGTCAACAAAAACATAAAAGAAATTCTCGTAGCTCAAACAACAAAGACACAGGTGATCACCAAACTTATGAAACGTTTCGGACAGACGAAAAGCAACCGCGGCACCTGAGATGGGTACCCTTCAAAATTAAGCCAGAATGGACAGTACGTCCCAAGATTTTTTTTTATGTTAACATGATTTTTCGTGATCTATTACACCCTAAAGCACCCCCCAAAAAAAATACATATGACAAATTTATTTGGGGGGGGGGGGGGGGGGGGGTGGGGGGGTGAAGGTGGGCCGTTTCTCGTGACGGACTAACACATCCCCCGCCCCTCCCGGCATGTCATCAGTGAACCGCCAAAGAGCCCGCCTCGGCTCGTCTACGATTAAACTGAAACTGAACACCGTCACTCATCCCTTATGGTAAAAAGCGACATGTTTTGCCTGTCCTAGGTGGACTTTGTGCATCGGTTGTTGTGCAGACCTATGCACACGTCAGCTGTGCAGCAGTAAAATGCAGCAGAAAAGAACAAGACGTGAAGTGGGAGAGTGAGTCACCGTTTTGTACTCCCAGTTCTTGTACAGCAGAGAGTAATTTACAATGGGAACGAAGAAATGCTATCTATGTGTCTGTCTGTCTGTCCGTTCGTGGTCAAAATGTGTTCCACTCGCTCCAGACAAATCTACTGGGCCGATCTTTCTGAAAATTTGTAGGTATCTTCGTTATGGGTCACGGATAATGCCCGATGTCTTATCTTACCGGCATAGCCGTTACTAACGGCTATAACGGACCATAACGGTTTTTCTTCTTTATAGAATATCTCAAAAAGTACCTGGACAATCTTTCTGAAAATTTGTAGGTTTGTTCATTATGGGCACGGATGACGCTCGATGTCTTATTTTTACCGTTATAGCCGTTAGTAACGGCTATAACGGACCATACCGGTTTTTCTTCTTTATAGAATATCTCAAAAAGTACTCGGACAATTTCTGAAAATTTGTATGTATGTTCATTATGGGTCACGGATGATGCCCGATGTTTCATTTTACCGTTATAGCTGTAACTGACGGCCGTAATGGCCCAGAATGATTTTCCTCTGTTTTGAAAATCTCAGAAAGTACTTGGCCGATCTTTCTGAAAATTTGTAGATATGTTCATTATGGGTCACAGATGATGGCCGATATTTACCAGAATAGCCGTTAGTAACGGCTTTAACGGCCCAAAACGGTTTTGCTCTTTATAGAATACCTTACGCCTATTCAAGATAAAACTTGGAGTACATTTATATGCTTTGCATCTTGTTTGACTTGCAGACAGCTCCAGTTTCCTGTCACCTCACCGATCAATCTTCTTCATTCGCTGCTTATGTGAAAGAAGCATCTGCATTTCTTCAAGTTATCCTGCATATTCCTGTCACTGTCACCTTCACCAATCAATCTTCTTCATTCGCTACTTATTTCAAAGAGACATCTACGTTTCTTCCAAGTTATCCTGCATTCCTGTCACTTCACCAATCAATCTTTATCATGCAT
>JADBJO010002560.1:227500-232500 GCA_016801955.1 Conus betulinus | reverse complement strand
TCACCGACACTACCTCTTCGCCACACAGCAGTCAATGGCAAGCTACACACCTGCGTCTCAAAGGAAGGCAGAAAAATGAAAATGCCTGCCAACTGCAGAGTGTCGTCTGCACGACTGCTGAGTTCTGATCCAGTGGTCTCCCCTGGTGACATTCGCAGTCTGATTCCGGATTTGAACATACCGATGGTGTGTCTTCCCAGAGTTCATCTTCAAGCGCTGTGATCAGTTCACCGACGCCGTCGCTGTGGTAAGCCATGCGATTCCGCTACAATGTATTAACTCTAAGGCTTAAAAAGAATGGAGAAGAAACAAGTAGGGTAACTCTTGTTCCCATGCTGAAATAAATATACCCACACGCCTGGAGCTTCAAATCGAATGCTGCTCACGACACCAAAATCGCCTAGCAGTTTTGACAGCACAGAGCACACAGAAGAAAAATAAGGAGACCTTGTATTTATTTAATCATGGGCGCAGGAGTTACCCTACTTGTTTGTTATTTGTTCTTTACTGTTCCCTTCCCTCATTCAAGTTAAGTGGGATAGTTGTATAGTGTTGCTATATTACAAAAAGAATAATTTGGAAAAAGAAAAGAAAGGAAAAGAAAAAAGAAAAGAAACTTGACAAACAAGATAACAAATGATGATCATGCAAAGTCTTCCTTCGTTCTTCATAACACATATTTTTCATTTATGATTATTGAATAGATACAACGACTACCGGATTTAGACAGGTCACTCAGCTGGGAATAGCACTTACTTGGAGTTTTCGACAGACCTCCGTCCGTCTCCTTCAGCGGTGGTGTTGCTACTGAATAAACACAGGGCTACATTTCCAGTAACCGATGAAGTGTTACACGTACAGTCTATAGAAAGTAGGCTAGTTGCCCGTTACATTCGTCACTTCCATCTATCATCATTGCGGCCAGACGTAACATCGCGGTACAGGATACCACCATGGGCTGGGGTGGCTGTCCTCAAGGGAGCTCAGCACTGCAAAGTTGATCTTCATTCAGTGTTACAGAGTTGTTTGTGGGATCAGTATCTACCATGGGGGCATTTTGACGCCTCCGGGTTCAAACTTACGAAAAACCGTTTGGAAACTAGCGAAAAAAAAAAAAACGGAAAAAGAGAAGAAAAAAAAAAGAAAAGAAAAAAAAAAGAACGAAAAGAAAAATACGAAAAAAGGGGAAAAATGAGGAAAAAATAGAGAGAAAAAAGAAGAAAGAGAGAAAAGAAGAACAGAAGAGAACAGAAAAGTTTAAGACGGGAAACAATTACCTGCGCGGGTTTTACGAGCGTGGGAGTTGCATCCCATGAAAGGCCGTTCATATCAGTAGGCCCTATTGCGATTATTACCACCATTGCTGGTGCAATTGCTATTTTTTTTCTGCTACTACTACTATCATGGGCATCACTTGTATTCTCCAAACGAGCCTGGGAAAGATATGTCAAAAGACAGCTTTCATCCCCAGCTATTTTCCAGTAGAAAAGGTAAACATAAATAATACAGCAACATGAACATTTTTTGTGTGTTTTTGTTCTAAACCCAGCTCTATGGTGTGTGTGTGTGTGTGTGTGTGTGTGTGTGTGTTTTCGGGGGTCGGTTGTAGCGACAAATCACATACACAACGAACTTTGGTCTGGTGATCAGCATCCCAGACTGAGATGAGGAGTTGGGGGTGCGGTGGAGTTTGGTTCAAACCTTATTACAGGACATCAGTACATGCTTTTTCAATACCAGTTAGCTCTGACCTAAAGTTGAGAGATATAAGGACTCCAAGTGGAAGACTGAGACAATAGGCATGAATGTCCACTTAGGAATTTGCGTTTGCATAACGCTTTTGATATTTTCTGACCAACACTACGGGTTTGTGCCTCTACGATCTATTAACGATGGAGTGGTGACTAACCGCCTTGTCACCTAGTCTCACTAGTCTCAAACGAAACGGGAACGTCTACAACATTATTGTCATTATCCTTTATATCACCAATCATTAGTAATTGAAGAAGGGATGACATGACAAGAAACATTGGCCGGATGTAATTAATTTTGTATACATTTTGTCTTTAACATTGGGAGAAGAAAAAAAACGGAAATGTACTCGGTCAAGAGTGGACGAGATTCATCTGGGACTAGAGAGGTTGGGTGGGGAATGTGTGTGTGTGTGTGTGTGTGTGTGTGTGTGTGTGTGTGTGTGTGTGTGTGTGTCTCTGTGGGGTACATTTCTGATTGGACTTGTTGGTTAACCACGTGTTTAGTTTCTGATGGTTCTAACCTTTCTGCGTGTCCTATAAAAAAAAAAAAACAGTATTCTTATAAATTTTTGTTTAGGTTTGTTTTGTGTGTGTGTGTGTGTGTGTGTGTGTGTGTGCGTGTATGTGTGTGTGTGTGTGTGTGTGTGTGTGTGTGTGTGTGTGTGTGTGTGTGTGTGTGTGTTTGCGCGCGCGCGCGCGCGCGTGCGCTATGACTACTCTTTGATATGTATTTGTGTACCTACATAGCCTACAACCGTGTGCCTACGCGCACGTGTTTGCAGACGGATCGCGTGACGAGGCGGCAGTACACCTACCGGGAGCTGAAGAAGTACGCGATACGTGTGGCCAGCGCCCTGCACCGGCAGGGCTACAGGAAAGGGGACATCTTCGTCGTCTTCACCACCAACCTCCCCGAGTTCCCCATCCTGTCCCTGGCCGCGTCCTGTCTGGGCGTCGTCGTCTGCCTGGTCAACCCAGCTTACAGAGCAGGTCAGTGGCTGGGTGGATTGACACACACTCACGGGACCGCTGTGGTGTCGGAGGTCTGTGGTTCCCTTAGAGAGCAGGTCAGTGGTTGAGTGGTTTGACACACCATTCTTGTGACCGCTGTGGTGTCGGAGGTCTGTGGTTCCCTTAGAGAGCAAGTCAATGGTTGAGTGGTTTGACACACACTCCTGTGACCTCTGTGGTGTCGGAGGTCTGTGTGTTCTGGAACGTGAAGTTTCGCAACTCACGTACTGGATACGTAGTTTGCCAAATGGCTAGAATGCCAGCTTGTAAATCAAAAGTTGCGAGTTTCATTCTCCTGCACCCCCCCCCCCCCCCCCCCCCCCCCCCCTCGCCCCCATTCCATTTCACCGTCTCTCTATTACTTTATCCACCTCCCACTCCATCCAAAATCTACCTTCCAGGACCAGCCGCCGTGGTGAAGTGGTTAGCGTCGCGGACTCCCAAAATCTACTGGGAGGTCGTGGGATTCGAATCCCATCAGAGTCATGTGGGTTTTTCTGCCCCGACCGGCTCCTACCCAGAGCTGAGTTTGCTGCGGACTCAGTTGGGAAGACTGGGACCACACAGTCGAGTTTCATCCACTTAATGGATGCGTTTCTGAGAGTGTTGCTCAACTTTCCTGACCAACACTGCAGGTGCTGTATCTCTCGGGCCTGGTTGACGCTGGGATATATTATGAAAGGAAGCGTAGAGTACAGTCCTGTCATGTAGTCTCAGACCGAAATGGAAATCCGTAGCATCATCTTAATCATCCTCATTCTCATCGATCAGCATAAAAAAAAATGTCTCAAATTCTGTGGCCCTTCATGCCCTGCACAGCTTTATTTTTACGTCCCGTGCAAGACACTTAGTGAAAAGGCGAGCAAACAAGCCTTACAATTTCTAATCCAAAATTTTTGTTGCTGTAGTCCGAGCAGGGGCATGTATCAAACTTGTGTACTAGTTAACTAGTGAAATTAAATACCCAGAAAGTGATGGCGTTATTTTTGCACAATTTTGTGTTTTTGTCATTGTTTTCATATTGCCTGATCACTTGCGTACAAGCTTTCATGCCGTATCTTCGTTATGTACAGGAAAAATAAACCTAGTTGAGTTTGGTATTAAAGAGAATTGTCTGAATTCGCCAATTCAGTCATCTCAAGAGTGCAGATATATTATATTTTTCATCACAAACCGCTAATTATGAACCGACAGCCCCATTTGTAATGGCCGCTCAACAATGCCAAACACATTGCTGCCAGACCGGCTATGCGCAGATGACATTCAGTTCGCCGAGTACAGCGCGGTTAGCTGTCTGGTGGGGAGCGGCCTGCAGAAAACACCCCTTTCCCTGACCTGCATTCACGGCTTGGTCTCAGCAGCTGCGGGCGAGCTGTAAACTCCCCTGCCTCTCAAAATTAAAATACCTTGCTCTGAACAGCCGTGTCTGCTGTCATGGTGACCTCAATTTCGATGTCCTCTCCACGTCTGTGGCCTTGGTCTGGTTGCGTTGGGGTCACCGGCATCGACGAGTCCATGGGGGGGTGTCGTTGGACGGACGTGGTGGCTGTCCGGAGGGAGAGCTCACTCACGCCGGCTCCGCGACTAAGCAAGTATTGTCGTCAGTAGGGGGCTTAGTAGGTGGTGTCCTGCTTATGTTAGATCAGAACAGGCGCCACTGAACACCACCGAAGTGATTCGGCAGCAGTGCAGTGTCTCCTCCGGTGGGTTGCCTCTTGATGACTTGGACATTGGCTGCTCATTGTGGATTACCGGTGCCGGGGCTGTGGCGGGGGCCTGGCCGGGCTGTGGCTGTGGACGGGGTGTCGGAAGGAGCGGCGTGGGTGCACTGCCTCTGAGGTGGCGCAGACGTTGGGACAGGAAAAAAAAAAGTCTACCTTCCAACGTCCACCCGCCTCTCTTTTTCTTTCTGTCAAATGTGAAGCCTAGCTGAAGATACCTTCCTTCCGTCAAATGTAAAGTCTAGTTAAAGATACCTTCTTTCTGTCCACATGTAAGGTCTAGCTGAAAATACTCTCTTTCCTGTCAAATGTAAAGTCTAGTTGAAGATACCTTTTGTTCTGTCACATGTAAAGTCTAGTTAAGATACCTTCATCCTATCAAATGTAAGGTCTAGTTGAAGATACTTTCTCTCCGTCAAATATAAAGTCTAGTTGAAGATACCTTTTTTCTCTCAAATGTAAGGTGTAGTTGAAGATACCTTCTTCCCATTAAATCTAAGGTGTAGTTGAAGAT
>JADBJO010002560.1:192500-220000 GCA_016801955.1 Conus betulinus | reverse complement strand
CTAAGATGTGGCCCACCCAACCCAGCCCCACCCCCATCCCTCTTCCCCCCGTTGCTCTCTACTCCTCAGCATCTTCCCATTCTTCCCACTCCCTCTCTCACTCTCACCCACACCACACAACTGACCTACACACTGCTCTTTTTATCTCTGTGCCCCCCCCCCCCCCCCCCCCCCCCCCCCCCCCCCCCCCCCCTTATTCTCAAATCCGTCCTCAATCACCCAACCAATCATAAAAGTGATGATGAATACATGATGTCATATTTTGACGTAATTTTCATGACGTCTTATTTAAGTCGATGCATCCAGATCGGGTTTTCTTATGATTTTCGCTTTCCTTCATTTCGGCAAAAAAACAAAAAAATTAACGCATTTTTATTTTTTCACCAGCCTGATTTCACCATACATCATCAACCCATATATTTCTTAATTATCTATTTCAGCATGACATACCTATAGCGCGGCCTGTGTTGGCATTAAATGTTCTCATCGTTAAAGAATGATAGTAACTGATAAAAAAAAAAAAAAAATGGCAAGAAAATTAGCGTCACTTCGGTATTAATGAAAAATATTGCTCGAAAGGGAAACAGCAGATTAACAGTTGGCCCGACTCGGTGACATCTTCAGGCACGGGATGAGTGGGGAGGTCTCAGACTTTCATTATTTTGCCAAGTTTGATTACATCCATGCTTTTGCTTCCTGAAAACAAAGTCAGTCTTTACAAAAATACACATATTCATGCACACACAAAAACGCACAAACACGTGGACAACCGAAACTGGTTATAGAGATTCACTTTTTTTGTTGTTGTTGTTAACATACGATGCATCGATGGTTTAAAAAGACTTTCTCTGTCCATGTTAGTGAGAGTGTTGCCATTTTGTTTAGGCCGGGAAGCATGGGTAATGTCTACAATGTAAGGCATACAAGGTTTCTGTCTTATGAATAAGGGTGAGCACACATTCATATGCACTGAAACCAGTACCATTCTATACTCTACCTGTGTGTGTGTGTGTGTGTGTGTGTGTGTGTGTGTGTGTGTGTGTGTGTGTGTGAGAGAGAGAGAGAGAGAGAGAGAGAGAGAGAGAGAGAGAGAGAGAGAGGACATGCAAGCAGTCACGACCTAATGAGACGTTCGCTGTTTGTGTGTACGCAAACAGATCATTTCAGCGAATAAGTAATGCTACACTTTATTGTTCATTTTGTAAAATTCTGGGGAAGAAACATTAAAACTGACTGAGTAGCGATGCAAAAACATGCACCTGGACACCCCCACCCCACCCATCCCACCCCCCGCCCTTCCTTGATGTGCAGGACAGCTTTAAGTTGAATCTGTTCAGTTAAGGTGTTGGTTTTGTATTCGTGGAGCAAGGGAAAACAGCTCTGTGATCTCGTCGCTGTGACATCTTTGAAATCATCATGATCGTTGTTAACAACGCCCACACCAAAGAGGTTTTTGAACTCTTGTACGCAGTATTCACACCTGACATTTGGTGCAAGGGGTCAAAATCAGGACTGTCATCGGTGCCATCCTCATTCTCACCGATAGCAGCAAGAGAACTGTAGCACTGAAAACAATGAACCGCTTTTCAGAAGGCGTACAACAAACATAACAACAAATTATCAACAGTATCTGCCCTTATTGAACCATTTCAATGGCTGCTGGCCGACCCAAACAGTCGTTTAACGGACGGAGAACTGTGACCCATGCAGGCGTGTACACCTTCGACCATGCAGAGCAAGGCACTCGGTTCTTCAACGACCTGATGGAGGATGATGGGAAGGCATTCCCGGAGAACGTGGACATCGACCCCGTGAAAGACACCTTGGTGCTACCCTTTTCCAGCGGCACCACGGGGATGCCCAAGGGGGTCATGCTGTCCCATCACAACCTGGTGGCCAACATCTTGCAGTTCAGGTAGGTGACGGATCCCACGTAACGCCCACAGAACGTGCAGTCCACCTCCCTCCTGTATTCTACTAAAGATCCCACACACCCATAGAAGTGCTGTCTATTCCTCCCTCCTGTGTTCTACTAAAGATCCCACGTAACGCCCATAGAAGGTGCTGTCTATTCCTCCCTCCTATGTTCTACTAAAGATCCCACGTAACGCCCATAGAACGTGCTGTCTATTCCCCTCCTGTGTTTTACTAAAGATCCCACGTAACGCCCATAGAAGGTGCTGTCTATTCCTCCCTCCTGTGTTCTACTAAAGATCCCACGTAACGCCCATAGAACGTGCTGTCTATTCCTCCTCCTGTGTTTTACTAAAGATCCCACGTAACGCCCATAGAACGTGCAGTCTATTCCTCCCTTCTATGTTCTACTAAAGTCGGCTGTTCCGTTGAAATACCACCACGAAGACAAACGCAACACACTTCTCTCTGTCTACCGCCAACGAGCTCGTCAAGCTGAGGCTCCAGGGACAGGTCTTGCCCCAGACGGACACACCAACATTCCTTGGCGTCAAGTTGGACACCCGCCTGACCTGGAAACCCCAGATTGAGGAGATGGAGAGGAGAGGCATCCTTAAACTAGCCCTGCTGAAGAAGCTAGCCGGGACGACTTGGGGAGCGGGCAGCAGGCTCCTCGCCAGGTCTACACGGGAGCGGTCAGACCCACCATGGAGTACGCTTCAACCTCGTGGAGCACAGCCTCCAAGACCAACAAGAGCCGGCTCGACAATGTCCAAAACATGGGACTTCGCCTCATTCTGGGAGCCATGAGGTCCACGCCCATCCATGACATGGAGAAAGCTGCTAACGTCGAGCCCCTGGAGAGAAGACGCGCGACCTGAAAGTCCTGATGCAGGGCGAGAAGCTCAGAAGACTGCCCCACACCACCTACCACCACAGACTGAAGCAGACCACAAAGAACCGTCTCAAACGGCAGAGCCTCAACCACCAGTATAAGGCACTCAGAGCACAGCACTGCGATGTTCTGGCGGCAGAAGGGGAGCCCCGCACTAGCCTTGCCTTGCCTGACTGGAGGCTCGACCAAGAGATAGAGGCCACCATCAGCCTCAGAGTTCTTGGCATCACCACCTAAGACCAGCAACCAGCTACTCTCAACATCCTGACTCTGGCCATGATAGATGAGTCCTACCCAGCCAGCTCATGGACGCATTTATACACGGACGGATCAGCAAAGGAAGCCACACACAACGGAGGCAGTGGTGTCTACGACAGGTTTCCCGATGGAGAGTCCAGCAGTATCGCATTCCCTGGAGGAAAGCTCTGTTCTAATTTCAGAGCTTTAGTCCTGGCCATCAAACAGCAGCAGAATTCATCTCTTCCTGTGGAAAAAACCCCCCCGTTGGCAGAATCTCCATCTTCACCGACTCCATCTCCACACTCCAGGCCCTTGACTACCCTGATCCTGGTCCACTGATCCAGTCCCTCAAGGCCTCCCTCGCAGCCCTTACCCAAACAACCCCAACAACCCCAGTGGGTGCCTGCCCATGTAGGCCTCTCAGGCAACGAGCGTGCAGACCACTTGCTAAGGAAGGAAGCCAGCTCACACAGCCGACCGTTCCTGCCACGTATGAGGAAGCCAAAACTCCTCCTCCGCAGCAGATTCCGAAGAGGCTGGGTCACCCTGAACGGAGGCTACCAGGCTCACCTGGATCCCATCAGGACACTGGACAGGAGACACCAGACTACAATCTACCGCCTTCGCACAGGACACTGCGGCCTCTGAGCACACCTGAAGAGGATTGGAGTGGCAGCCACATCCCTATGCGATTGCGGCCAGGCTGACCAGACCCCATCCCATATTCTCCAAGACTGCCCCCTGCACGAGGAGACGCGGCAGCAGTCCTGGCCCGGGGGTGCGGACCTCACCACCAAGCTCTGGGGGACGGCAGCCGATCTTCGCCGGACGTCCGATTTTGTGGCATCCCTCGGACTTAGACCCTGACTGCGTAGCTGTCGAACGCCAAAGAAAAGAAAGAAAAGAAAGAAAAAAAATACCAAAGCAACTAAACTTTCGTGTTACCTCATTAATAATATTCATGTGGATTCATTTTCAACGGAATAAGAATATAAAATCAAAATCCGTCAGTCGGTCAAACTGTGTGTGCTTTAACTAAATAACCTGGTTAACAATATGTTGGACGATCAGTTGTCTAACAAAATCAACTGATTTCTTTTATTTTGTCATTTAACTTACAACAGATGTCCGCAAACGGAATTCAAATAAGAATGATAACAAATTTTCTCGGTTAGTTAAATGAACCGTCAATAAATCCAATCAGGCAGTCAAGCGAAGGATCGGTCAGCCAGTTAATCAGCCAAAAAAACTAAATCAATCCATAAATCACATTCTACTATATTTTGGTTTGTTTTGGTAGCTTCCCCGTTTACACCCAACTTACTGTCGTTTGAATCCACACCTTCACTCGGACCTCCTTAAAATGACTATTATACCCACGATACACCCTCCCCCTCGACGTCGGCAATTCACAAGGAGCTATCAAGTGCAGGCCGCTCTGAGACCACTCACCAGAGGAGACACCACACGTTGCGAGTCCCTCACGGCAGTCCATTCGTGTCTCATAACTGCGTACACCTGCCTACAGATCACCATCACCAAAGCTTTTGCTGATACCAATAAAGGCTTAATCGCAGACCCTCAGAGAGGGAAAGTCCTGTAAGGGAAAATGGCGTCCACAGAACCACATCTCTTCAACAACGTGTGTCATGGATTCCCCGATGGCGCAGACTTCCACACAGGCATTACGAAGATCATGCTATCAAACATCGATTTTGTTTTAAAACCTCGACGATTCAACACCCATCTTGCGCCTAATATGAGAAGATAAGTGATTGCTCGTTCTTCGTTTTCGTTGTCCCGAGTGTTATTTATCTTGCCTGAGGGAGACCTAAGATGTCGAGAACGCGTCGTGTTTTACCTTGTAGTTCGTTTGTGCATTTTAATTGGCGGAGTAGTTTCAAATACTTTAAAGATTTGAAACCTTGGTTATATGGCTACATTCTACGACTGTTTCCAATCGGAAATCTTAGCGTTAACCAAGCCCACGAAACACTGACACCGGCAACGATGATCTGAAAGTAGGGGCTCATGTCGTCGATGGACGCAACCAGAGGTGCGGAGGAAGTGGGGAAAGGGGGTAGTAGGAGGGGGGAGTTATGAAACTCGATTTTGTGAACCCGAAGCTCCCTTTCGAGGCCAGAAAAGCACTTCGGCGTAGGCCAGCCAGGAACGTAGCGGTGGATGCGGCTTCTGTGTGATTTGAATTTATAGAGAGATCATCAGTTAACTAAGCAATCTAAATCTATGAATCCATGAAGAAATGAACCCAGTGAAGATATAAAGAGATTCTTCTACACTTCGGCGTTCGTGATTGGGGGAAAAAAACAACAGAAAACAAACTTCATTAGTGTCTTCATAATTTTCACCCGCCATCAAGTTTACCTCAGAGAGACAACGGCCTAGCAGTCAGCTGAGAGGTCAGTGTCAGTTTCAGTTTCATCATGGAGGATCAGTGCATGCGGACTAGTCCATATACGCTACACCACATCCGCTAAGTTTCGAGACCACACTGCTCATGCTGAGATCAAGGAGTGAAAAAAAAAAAAAAAAAAACAGAAGAAAACAACTACAAAAAACAGACTCAGGGGGAGAACGCAGACCACTGCCAGGATCGTACGGAGATCCGTGGCTGCATCAGGAATCGGCACTCATGTTGAATACTTTCGACCTCAGACAGTGGCACATCTTTCCAACATGTTTCCTTCAAAACATTCGGTATTGTTTGTGTGTGACTTTCTGGCACGGATCCATTTGGATAAGCTCGTGGATCCAGATCCACGATAATGTTCATTGAGTAATTATTATACCACACTCTATCTTTCAGCCATGATTTGTTAAATTTTGTTCTCTCTCTCTCTCTCTCTCTCTCTCTCTCTCTCTCTCTCTCTCTCTCTCTCTCTCTCTCTCTCTCTCTCTCTCTCTCTCTCTCTCTCTATGTGTTGTTTTTGTTATTCAATTGTGTGTGTGTGTGTGTCTGCGCGCACACACACGTGTGTGCTCGTTCGCGTGCGCGCGAGTGTGTATGTGTGTGCGAGCGCCCGCGCGCGCGCGCGCGCGCGCGTGTGAGTATGTGTGTGTGTATGAGTGTGTGTGTGTGTGTGAGAGAGAGAGAGAGAGAGAGAGAGAGAGAGAGAGAGAGTGTGTGTGTGTGTGTGTGTGTGTGTGTGTGTGTGTGTGTGTGTGTGTGTGTGTGTGTGTGTGTGTGTGTGTTGTCATGCTTTGGTTTTGCTTAATGTTGCTCAGAGAAAATAAAACAAGCAAACGAACGAAAAGATGGAAAAGATGGAAACAGAATGTTGATGCTGTAGTTAAGTTGAAGAGAGAGAGAAGACAGAAAAGGGGATGGATGGGGGTGGAGAGGAGGTGGAGGAAGAAAGATGGATGGGTGCATTCTAGACAGCCAAACGAAAAAAAAAAAAAAAAAAAAAAAAAAAAAACGTCATTTGGTCATAGGTCTAGTAACACAACACTTTTTTTCCTTTTATGCTTGTAGTCATTCAATGTTCAAACGAGGAGAGAGAAAAAGAACAAAACAACTCAGAAGATGATGATGTCACCAGGGAAATGGTGCGGATGAGGCCAGAGGACACAACATCATGGCGGTGCTGCCCTTCTTCCACATCTACGGCTTCCTCCCCCATCCAGTTTGGCTCCATCTATGACGGAGCCACACATGGTCACCATGCCTCGCTTCGAGCCCGAGATGTTCGTGCAGACCATTCAGGATGAGAAGGTCAGTCCACCGGATCATTCATGACGAGAAGGTCAGTCCACCATATTATTCAGGATGAGAAGGTCAGTCCACCGGAACATTCATGACGAAAAGGTCAGTCCACCGGATCATTCATGACGAGAAGGTCAGTCCACCGGAACACTCATGACGAGGAGGTCAGTCCACCGGATCATTCATGACGAGAAGGTCAGTCCACCAGAACATTCGTGACGAGAAGGTCAGTCCACCGGAACATTCATGATGACGAGAAGGTCAGTCCACCGGAACATTCATGACGAAAAAGGTCAGTCCACCGGATCATTCATGATGAGAAGGTCAGTCCACCGGAACATTCATGACGAGAAGGTCAGTCCACCGGAACATTCATGACGAGAAGGTCAGTCCACCGGACCATTCATGACGTGAAGGTGAGTCCACCGGAACATTCATGACAACAAGGTGAGTCCACCGGACGATTCATGACGAGGTCAGTCCACCGGACCATTCATGACGAGAAGGTGAGTCCACCGGAACATTCATGACGAAAAGGTCAATCCTCCAGACCATTCATTACAAGAAGGTCAGTCCACCAGACCATTCAGGATGAAGGTCAGTCCACCGGACCATTCAGGATGAAGGTCAGTCCACCGGACCATTCAGGATGAAGGTCAGTCCACCAGACCATTCAGGATGAAGGTCAGTCCACCGGACCATTCAGGATGAAGGTCAGTTCACCGGACCATTCATGACAAAAAGGTCAATCCTCCAGACCATTCATGACAAGGTCAGTCCACCAGACCATTCAGGATGAAGGTCAGTCCACCGGACCATTCATGACAAGAAGGTCAGTCCACCAGGCCATTCAGGATGAAGGTCAGTCCACCAGACCATTCAGGATGAAGGTCAGTCCACCGGACCATTCAGGATGAAGGTCAGTCCACCGGACCATTCATGACAAGAAGGTCAGTCCACCGACCATTCATGACAAGAAGGTCAGTCCACCGGACCATTCAGGATGAAGGTCAGTCCACCGGACCATTCATGACAAGAAGGTCAGTCCACCAGACCATTCAGGATGAAGAAGGTCAGTCCACCAGACCATTCAGGATGAAGGTCAGTCCACCGGACCATTCATGACAAGAAGGTCAGTCCACCAGACCATTCAGGATGAAGGTCAGTCCACCGGACCATTCATGACAAGAAGGTCAGTCCACCAGACCATTCAGGATGAAGGTCAGTCCACCGGACCATTCAGGATGATAAGGTCAGTCCCACCGGACCATCAGGATGAGAAGGTCAGTCCATCGGACCATTCAGGATGAGAAGGTCAGTCATGTTGGTAGAAAGTGGTTGATTTGTGTTTTTTTCAGATGATGTCTGTGTGTTTTTGTTGTTTAAAACATGTCGGATTAAATAACTTCCTGATAGAAAAAAAATTCTACGTATTGGCCAAAGTCTGGACATATGTTAACTCTGATTTTCATGGGTCCAGATCATCGCTACAATCATCATGGTATCAACATGATGACCAGCGCTGCTTTATCATCGTCATCTCTACCTTTGTCATCATCACTACGATCCGGATCGTTGCCGCCGCTATCATCTGATTATCATGGTTATCGTTACACTAATATTCACCATCGTCACGACGCCATCATCATTATTATCATTATACCACCATTATCATCACCACTGTGATTACATAATCATCCTCAAGTCGTCACCATCACAGTCACGTCAACGCCATCACCATAATCACTATTATCATTACAACCACCATCGTCATCAGTTCCAGATTCATCAAGGAGGTGTCACTGCGCGCGGACTAGTCCATATACGCTACACCACATCTGCTAAGTTTTCATATCACCAAACTGGATGCGATATAGATCTCGTGTATAAGCGAATTAATGACTAAGATGAGAGAATTTAAGAAGACGTTCTCCTGGCTACGACTTGGCAGATGTCTGACCTACGTATTAGCCGAACGCACTGGTCAGACTTTCTCATCATCATCGCAGTCATCGCAATATTTTCATCACCATCATCGCCATTGCTTTGCCATGATCACCACAGTCTACTAACATCAACACTTCATCCGAACACTGTGTATCATACGCTCAAACTTTAAACTTTGCATTCGAATGTCCATCGCTAGACAGAACACACAGATCTGCATGGTGAGCAAGTACCGACGGAAATGGGGGGGGGGGGGGGGGGGGGGGGGGGGGGGGGGGGGGGAAAAAAAAAAAAAAAAAAAGAGGTGGGAAAAAAAATAAGCAAGACGGATGGAGGCCCCACTTAATGAAAAAAAAAAAAACCAGGGAGAGAGAGACAGAGAGAGAGAGAGAGAGAGAGAGAGAGAGAGAGAGAGAGAGAGAGAGAGAGAGAGAGAGAGAGACGTGAAATAGATAGGCGCATGGAGGCCCCAATGTTAAAAAAATAGAGAGAGAGACAGAGAGAGAGAGAGAGACGTGAAATAGATAGGCGCATGGAGGCCCCAATGTTAAAAAAAAAAAAAGAAAACCAAAAATGAAAAAAAAAAAGGTGGGCAAAAATAGGCGGATGAAAGCCCCACTAAAAAGAAAGAAAGAAAGAAAGAAAGAGGTGGGAAAAAAAAATAGGCGGATGGAGGCACACACACACACACACACACACACACACACACACACACACACACACACACACACACACACACACACACACACACACACACACACTGTCGTCATAATCAGCATCAGCATCATCAGATCATCAGCATCAGCATCATCATCATCATCATCATCATCATCATCATCATCATCATCATCACTGCAGTCACCATCACCGTCTGACTGAGTGTTGTCGTGCCGTGCCTGCAGATTTCTCTGCTGCACCTGGTTCCCCCCATGGCCCTGCTGCTGGCCAAGCACCCCATGGTCAGCCGCTACAACCTGTCCTCTGTCCAGAACATGATCTGTGGGGCTGCTCCTCTCGGGGAGCCCCTCACCAAAGAGTGTGAAGAGCGGGTGGGCGCGCCCTTGTATCAAGGTGGGTGTTGTAGCTCGTCTTGTGTGTGCGTGTGTGTGTGTGTGTGTGTGTGTGTGTGAGTGTGTGTGTGTGTGTGTGTGTGTGTGTGTGTGTGTGTGTGTGTGTGTGAGAGAGAGAGAGAGAGAGAGTATGTGTACATGCGTTTGTTGTGTGTAGGTGTTTATAAATACGTTTGCGTGCATGTGCGTGTTTGTGTGTGTATGCGCGCATGTGTGTGTGTGGGGGTGCGTGCGTGTGTGAGCGTGCGCGCGCGCGTGTGTGTGTGTGTGTGTGTATGCGTGCGTGTGTGTGTGTGTGTGTGTGTGTGTGTGTGTGTGTGTGTGTGTGTGTGTGTGTGTGTGTGTGTGTGTGTGTGTGTGTGTGTGTGTGTGTGTGTGTGTGTGTGTGTGTGTGTGTGTGTGTGAAAGGGAGAGAGATGGAAGGGTAAGTACTTGGTTTAAACAATGTAGCCCCAAGGAAGGAAACAATGTCAAGTTCATGTCGAAGAATGCTCTAAGTTTATAGTGCAAAATCGTTCGCAAAGGAGTTGAATAGTTATGGAACTGTGATGCAACCATACCTTGGACTCCGCGGGAATCCTTCCACAGTATGGGATGGTTGGAAGGCATCACACGCCTCGATGAACAAAGACACCATTGGAACAGTGTCCGAGAGTTGACGTTGTTGTCGTTGGAGGCGACATTGGCATAGATATATGCAGGAGTTGCGTCCCTTTATGGGATACCGTTTTTTTTTTTTTTTTTTTTTAAATTGCAGGAGTTGCGTCCCCTTATTAGATCTGGTTTTGATTGCCGTTGTTGTTGTCTGTCTTTGTAACTGTAGAGACTATATGTTGTCAGAGGACTGACTGTATGTAGAGACTTACTGTATTGTTGTTGTTTGTCACTGTTGTCACTGTAACATGAAGACTGTATGATAGAAGACTTACTGTAGTGTTGTTGTTGTTGGTGTTGTTGTTGTTGTTATTGTTGTTGTCACTGTGACATGAATATTACAGAAGACTCACTGTAGTGTGTTGTTGTTGTTGTTGTTGTTGTCATGACAGAAGACTGTATGACAGAAGACTGTAGTGTTGTTGTTGTTGTGTTGTTGTTGTTATTGTTGTTGTTGTGACATGTATTATATGTTGTAGTGTGTCACTGTGACATGAAGACTGTATGACAGAAGACTTACTGTAGTGTTGTCGTTGTTGTTATTGTTGTTGTTGTTGTTGTGACATGAAGACTGTATGACAGAAGAGTTACTGTAGAGTTGTTATTGTTGTTGTCACTGTTTGTGACATGAATACTATATGACAGAAGACTCACTGTATGTTGTTATTGTGTTGTCACTCGAAGACTGTGATGGCAGGTTACTAACCTTGGTGTTGTGGGTTTTATTGCTGTCACTGTCATGTAAAAAAAAAACTGATGCCAGGTTACTGTTAGATTGTAGTTTATTGTTGTTGTCGCTGTTGTTGCTGTCATTGTTTGTGACATGAAGCCTCTAAAGGCAGAGTACTGACATTGGCACTATTGTTGTTGCTGTTGTTGTTGTTGTTATTGCTGTCACTGTAACATGAGGACTGTGGTAGCGAGGTACTTACTGTAGTGTTGTTGTTGTTGCTGCTGCTGCCGCTGCCGCTGCAACTGCTGTTGTTGTCGTCGTCGTCTTCGTCGTCGTTGTTGACATTGTTGTTATGTTGTTGTTGTTGTTGTTGCTGCTGCTGTTGTCATCATTGTTTGCGACATGACTCCATTGCTAGAATACTTACTGTATGTATGGTGTTTTTTTTTTGTTTGTTGTTGTTGTTGTTCATACTGTGACATGATGATTCCATTGGCAGGCACTCTGTATTTGTCGTTATGAATGTGTTATTGATGTCGTTGTTGTTGTCACTGTTTGTAACATGAGCACTCCAATGGCAGGGTATGGGCTGACAGAGGGCTTGATATTCAACATGGACTGCAGACCTGGGCACGTGGGCACCGTCGGTGTGCTGCTGCCTAACACCCAGGCCAAGGTCAGCTCTGTCAGGGTAGAATAAGGATGATGATAGTTACAGTAAGGGCTCTATCATATTCATGAGTGATAGTTAAACTATAAGTGATAAAGTCTTACACCATAAGTAATACAATTATGGCAAGAAAATTAATTATCGTCATAATCATCTATATAATTTGAAAATAAGATAGTAAAGACCGAAACAAAAGAGGGATCAAAAGGACCTTGACTACCTTGTCTTCAAATATACAGTTGTTCTGAAAAAGAACCAGTCAACTGTTATCAAAGTAATAATCATTGTTATCATCATTATGATGTGCTGCTTTATTGACTTCAAATGTGCCTTTGACTTCATCTCATACGAAAGTCTGTTGCAAATTACAAGGATTCATGGTAATTTTTCATGACTGGAGTTTATGTAGTTATCTGCAACAATGCAAGCAATGCAGTCGTCATGAATAACAACAACCTTGGATACTTCTTACACAGAACAGGTCTATTCAATGTAACCTTACTCGGAAATGTCAGAAATTTGCAGTTAAAACATTTCCAAATTTCAGTGACTATTTTTGACTCGTTTCTTTTGAAACAGTTTACAACACACTAGCTATACTCTGATACTCCAGTGACCAGATAATGAGATCGAAAACACTGGAAGGGGCAATAGCTGTCAATTCTGCGGGTTTATTAGCCAATGGAACTTTTATGTATCATTTGCGTGACCTATGTGCTCTCGAGTCATTTTTGTCGTTGCTTTTTTCATAACCCGGCTGTAATTTAAATCAAGTAAAAGAGCTAACACCAACAGCCAGATTTATTTAGCCTTAGAGATGCCAGATGAAAAAAAAATCTAAGCCCTACCTAAGCCTTTTTTCTATAAATCATCTGTTAGGAAAGACAGGAAAGACTAATCCATCTCCTGACCGTCTTCCTTACAGTTGGTGAACACAGAGACAGGAGAGCCAGTGGCAGTGGGGGAGATGGGGGAGTACTGTATGAAGGGGCCGCAGAGGATGCTGGGATACCACAACAACCAGAAAGCCACTGACGACATGATTGACGGCGACGGGTGGCTGCACACAGGTACAGGGGGTGGCTAGTTGCTGGGCGAGGGAGCGTGTGTGGGTGAGACAATGCCACCCGTGTTTAGGTACTGCGGAAGGATGTGAACGAAAAGCGTTGTTGCCTTGATTGAAGTTGTATTGTAGTGTGTGACAAGATGGTCAGCATTCGCCGTTCCATGACCCGTGCATGTCAGACGCTTGAGCACTCGCGGCCACAGATCTGTCTGTCTGTCTGTCTGTCTGTCTGTCTGTGTCTATGTCTTTCTCTGTCTGTCTGTCTGTCTGTCTGTCTGTCTCTGTCTCTCTCTCTCTCTCTCTCTCTCTCTCTCTCTCTCTCTCTCTCTCCCTTGTGATGTGAAACGGGGCAGAGAGAAGTGGCGTTCTGTCCCAGTCCTGTCCGTTGTCCAGCTAAGGGTTTTTTCTGCCTCTGACATCCACATTCCGCTGTTCTGAGCGTGATAGTAAGACAGGGGCTTACGGTGGGGTACAGAAAGGTCCGTTACTCTGTGCTGTCTGACTATTGTATGTCGAACAAGGTTTTCTGAACTTCTTTTGTGCTATGCTTTATGCACACATACACGCACGCACGCACGCACGTACACACACATACACACACACACACACACACACACACACACACACACACACACACACACACACACACACACACCTCTCTCTCTCTGTGTATCTTTCTCTGGTTTCTTTACCACTTTTCCCTCTTTCCCTGGGTGCCCTTCCATACTTTCCTTTCCATTTTCCCTTTGTCTGTATGTCTTTATCTGTCCTCTGACCAGTTATGCCCCTTAGTCTATGCGCCTTTCTCCACCTTCCTCTCTTCTGTTCCACTTTTCCGCTGTTCTCTGACCTGTCATCCTTCCCACATTCTTCCCTTTTTCTCTTTTCCCTCTCTCTCTCTCTCTATTTTTTTGTTTTAAATTTTTTAACCCCGCTTTGCTCCCTTTTCTGTGCACCTGTCTCTGTCACCTTTCCTGCTTTCGTCTCTTTCTCTGTTCTCTGTGTGCCTTTCTCAACATTCTTTCCCACTGTTGCCCTTTTCGAGTTCTTCCCCACTTTTGCCCTTTCTCTGGGTTATTTCCCACCACTTTTGCCCTTTCACTTTTTTTTTCCCATTTTTGCTCTTTCTCTGAGAGTTTTTTGCTCCCTCTGAGTTTTTTTCCCATTTTTGCCCTTTCGCCCATTTTTGCTCTTTCTCTGAGTTTTTTCCCTTTTTTGAGTTCTTTCCCATCTGGGTTCTTTTCCATTTTTTTGTCTGAGTTTCTCCCATTTTTGCCCTTTTTCCCCATTTTTGCCCTTTCTCTGAGTTCTTTCCCCATTTTTGCTCTTTCTCTGAGTTCTTTCCCATTTTTGCCCTTTCTCTGAGTTCTTTCCCATTCCCATTTTCTCTGAGTTCTTTCCCATTTTTGCCCTTTCTCTGAGTTCTTTCCCACTTTTTGCTTTTCTGAGTTCTTTCCCATTTTTGCCCTTTCTCTGAGTTCTTTCCCATTTTTGCCCTTTCTCTGAGTTTCTTTCCCATTCTGCCCTTTTTGCCTTTGTCTGAGTTCTTTCCCATTTTGCCCTTTCTCTGAGTTCTTTCCTGAGTTCTTTCCCATGCTTTTGTCCTTTCTGTGCTATTTCCCACTTTTGCCCTTTCTCTGGGTTCTTTCCAACTTTTGCCCTTTTGTGAGTTTTCCCACTTTTGCCCTTTGTCTGAGTTCTTTCCCATTCTTGCCCTTTCTCTTTCCTGCTTCTGTCCTTTCTGTGCTATTTCCCACTTTGCCCCTTTCTCTGGGTTCTTTCCAACTTTTGCCCTTTTTGAGTTCTTTCCACCTTTGCCCTTTCTCTGGGTTGTTTTCCCGCTTTTGCCCTTTCTCTGAGTTCTTTCCCACTTGTGCCCTTTCTCTAAGTTCTTTTCCCCTTATCTTCCCTTCCAGTATGTTCCCCTTTCCGTCTTCTTTCCCCATTTTCTCTCCTTTCTCTGTGTAACTATTTATGCCTTTATTTCCTGGGTTCCTCCTTCTGACACGAAGGTCCAGTCTCATACTCTGTGTGTGTGTGTTTTGTCAGGAGATCTGGGCTACATCAGGGAGGATGGTTTAGTTGTCATCTCCGATCGCCTGAAGGAGCTCATCAAGTTCAAGGGACTTCAGGTATGCTCTGGGTTTAGCTTTCATTGATCGGCTATTCATGCATTTTATTCTTTGTTTTCTTGCTATGTCTTTTCAGCATTTCTTTTGACTCTTTCTTCACGAGCTCCTTTGTTTTACTTTCGTTCTTTTTCTTTCTTCTATTTTTTTTTTTAAATCATGAATATGACTACAAAACTTTAGACATACAAGACCAAAGTCAAGAAAAACGTTTCCAATAGCAGCAATGACAAGATAACAATAATGATAAGATTGATAACAGTAATAATGATCATGATAATAATAATAACATAATAATTATCATAATGAATAATAATGATGATAATAATAATGATCATGATGACAATAATAATAATAATAATGACAATTATAATGATAACGAGAAGAAGAAGAAGAACCATGAAGATAAATAAAGTATATCAAGGACAAACGAGATGGCTTAGAACAAATGAGCATGGCTGAAACCAGAGAAAATGCGCAGACCTGGCATATACCATATCATTTTCTGCTGTGCAAGTGCAGCCTCTGGCGACAGATGGTGAACTCTCTCAGGTCACGATGGACTTTTAAAAAGATCTCATTTTGTGGTGTGAGCGAGCGCGCGCGCGCGCACACACACACACACACACACACACACACACACACACACACACACACACACACACACACACACACACACACACACACACACACACACACACACACACACACACACACACACACACACACACACACACACACACACACACACACACACACACACACACACACACACTTGCGAGCGCACGCGCGCGCCTATGTCTGTGTCCATGCACGATAGAATATGCTATCTAGTATTTATTGCATGTGACTAGGACGTGCATTGAGATGCCAGAAAATTGCATTAGTTTTGGCTGTATTATATTTCCAAATATTACATTATTACATAATTTATAAATGTCATGTTTCCTTTTTTTCTCATTATTGTTGTTGTTGTCATTGTTGATGTTATTGCTGTAATTGCCATTACCCTGCGCCAAAGCGAAGCTTTATTGAGCACCGTGGCTATATTTGTTTATTTCTGTCTGTCCGTTTATCCACAGGATAACTAGAAAGTGGGGCGGGTCTTTTTTTTTTCCTCTGTATCTAATCTTCTGTTAGCACCTCAGTATGCCGCACATTCCGGCTCTTCATCCACACCCACACCCTGGCTCGTGCCACCACAGCTCCTACACGGCATTCCAC
Organism: Conus betulinus; assembly: GCA_016801955.1. Classification (NCBI taxonomy): domain Eukaryota; kingdom Metazoa; phylum Mollusca; class Gastropoda; order Neogastropoda; family Conidae; genus Conus; species Conus betulinus. The sequence goes on along the minus strand of JADBJO010002560.1, from coordinate 203,791 downwards.
AGAGAGTAGTCAAAGTCAAGTCGTCACGAGGCAACCAACTAGAGGAGACACTGCACTACTACCGAGTCACTTGAGCGGCGTACAATATTTTCTGCTCTGATCCAGCACACCATGCGCAGGACACAACGTGCTGACGACACATAATGCCTAATGGCAGAGCCATCGTGAGTGAGCATTCCGTTCCGGGGATAGCCACGACGTCGGTCGAGTGACAGTGCCCATGAATTTGCCGATACCGCGACCTCAACACGAACTCGCCAAAGGTATAGGTGTGGGGAGAGTCGTGTTGGTCTAGGGGTTCCCACGGCTGTCCTAAAGGTATAGGTGTGGGGAGAGTCGTGTTGGTCTAGGGGTTTCCCACGGCTGTCCCTAAAGGTATAGGTGTGGGGAGAGTCGTGTTGGTCTAGGGGTTTCCCACGGCTGTCCCTAAAGGTATAGGTGTGGGGAGAGTCGTGTTGGTCTAGGGGTTTCCCAGGGCTGTCCCTTAAGGTAAGGTATAGGTGTGGGGAGAGTCGTGTTGGTCTAGGGGTTTCCCACGGCTGTCCCTAAAGGTATAGGTGTGGGGAGAGTCGTGTTGGTCTAGGGGTTTCCCACGGCTGTCCCTAAAGGTATAGGTGTGGGGAGAGTCGTGTTGGTCTAGGGGTTTCCCAGGGCTGTCCCTAAAGGTATAGGTGTGGGGAGAGTCGTGTTGGTCTAGGGGTTTCCCACGGCTGTCCCTAAAGGTATAGGTGTGGGGAGAGAGTCGTGTTGGTCTAGGGGTTCCCCACGGCTGTCCCTAAAGGTATAGGTGTGGGGAGAGTCGTGTTGTTCTAGGGGTTCCCACGGCTGTCCCTAAAGGTATAGGTGTGGGGAGAGTCGTGTTGGTCTAGGGGTTTCCCACGGCTGTCCCTAAAGGTATAGGTGTGGGGAGAGTCGTGTTGTTCTAGGGGTTCCCCACGGCTGTCCCTAAAGGTATAGGTGTGGGGAGAGTCGTGTTGGTCTAGGGGTTTCCCAGGGCTGTCCCTAAAGGTATAGGTGTGGGGAGAGTCGTGTTGGTCTAGGGGTTTCCCACGGCTGTCCCTAAAGGTATAGATGTGGGGAGAGTCGTGTTGTCTAAATTTTCCCAGGGCTGTCCCTAAAGGTATAGATGTGGAGAGAGTCGTGTTGGTCTAGGGGTTTCCCAGGGCTGTCCCTAAAGGTATAGGTGTGGGGAGAGTCGTGTTGGTCTAGGGGTTTCCCAGGGCTGTCCCTAAAGGTATAGGTGTGGGGAGAGTCGTGTTGGTCTAGGGGTTTCCCAGGGCTGTCCCTAAAGGTATAGGTGTGGGGAGAGTCGTGTTGGTCTAGGGGTTTCCCAGGGCTGTCCCTAAAGGTATAGGTGTGGGGAGAGTCGTGTTGGTCTAGGGGTTTCCCACGGCTGTCCCTAAAGGTATAGGTGTGGAGAGAGTCGTGTTGGTCTAGGGGTTTCCCAGGACTATCCCTAAAGGTACAGATTGGGGAGAGTCGTGTTGGTCTAAGGTTCCCAGGGCTGTCCCTCGTTCCCGCTGACGCGACCAAGAACAGTCTACAATAAAAGCCTACGTTTCGCTTTTCTTTATTCACACACAACGACAAATAATGAATAGGAAACAAGTAAGGAAAAGTTCCCGGGGAGGTAAAAGGGGGGGGGGGGGGGGGGGGAGAGAAAGGAGGATAACCTAACTGTTAAAAAAAAAAAAAACAGGATTTCAGAACATATCCCCCACTCTTACCAACCAAACAAAACTTAAGGATAAGGGGAAAAGGAAAATAGAGGGGAGCCACACACACACACACACACACACACACACACACACACACACACACACACACACACACACACACACATACACACACGCGCGCGCGCGCGCGCGCGCGCAAAAAGAGGGAGAAAAATAAACAAACAAGAGACAATAAGAATTAGTAGTGAACCGAAGGGATAGGTTGAACGAAGTTGATCGAGAAGCCTTTCTACAAGATGTGGAATGCGCGCCAAACACGGAGGACGAAGCCATCCACTGCAAAAATTCACTCTGTTGAGCGAATGGCAAGACGTGACGGCACGGAATGAAACACATTCCATGTCAAACTCGAGCTGGATGAGCTGCCAGCTCGAGTAATAGTGGAGAAAAACAAAGAGTACCAAGTCGCTCCCTACCATAGGGAAACCACCCAGTGCTCTGGTTGCCAGAGGCTGGGGCACGTTCAAAAGAATTGTAAGCGATGAAACATGTGCCCGTCCTGTGAGCGAAATGGACACAACGGCACGTCCTGCAGGGCCGTTGCTCGCCGCTGCGCAAACGGCCAGAAATGCCAAGTGACCGGCAAGGGAGCAGTGGCTGAGGGCGAACAGGATTCGGGCTGAAACCCTATGTGCCAATCGCACGCGTCCATCTAGCAGCCAAGCTCGAAATGGTCCGGGAGACCGACTTCCCAAAAACAAGAGAAGCCCGAGATCTTCTACTTCAGATCAGGCTGGAGGAGAGAAGAGGTAAGCTACGCAGCAGTCGTTGCTCAACCCAAGGCGTGTGGTACCCGTCATACCCCAGCCAAGACCCACAGCAAGGAGTGCCATGTTCACCCGGTTACAATTAAAAAAAAAATGCGTGAGTTCCATTCTTTGACCCATCGGAGCCCTTCTGCCCGACTTCCCACTGTGGAACGTACCCAAACTTCTGTCCCGGGCCGTTCCCATTTCAATGGATGGAAGGATCGGGGTATAAAAAGAGACAGACTGTGCCACGGGGCAAATGACGACATGACATATAGGCTGGTATGTCCATTTGTTTTATCTTGTATTACTATTTTCAGGGCCACTCTAGAAGGGCTACGCTTATAACCGAAACATCATTTGTTGTTTGTTGTTGTTGTTTTTATTTTCCTTTTTTTAAAAAAGTAAAACCTTCAAATCGTTAGTACAAGTGTTTTTCTTTTAGAAGATCACCAGTCGAGAATGTACGAGTTTTAAATGATCATAACAGTATAACCGTTTTTTTCTTCTTTTGTTTCAAGGTGGCCCCAGCAGAACTGGAGAGTGTGTTGCTGACTCACCCGGCAGTGCAGGACGTGGGGGTGATCGGGGTGCCTGACGAAGAGGCCGGGGAGCTGCCCAAGGCCTTCGTGGTCCTCAAGCACAACGTCACCGACGTCTCCCCTCAGGCCATCGCTCACTTTGTGGAGAGTGAGTGTGTGTGTGTGTGTGTGTGTGTGTGTGTGTGTGTGTGTGTGTGTGTGTGTGTGTGCGTGTGTGTGTGTGGGGGGGGGGGGGGAGGGGGGGGGGGAGGAATGTGTGTAGGGTGAAGGATGGCATGAGGAGGGAAGAAGGACAAAAGGGAAATGTGGAGCTATTATCTGTTATGTTGGTGATTTCTGTTCCTTTGTTTATTTGTTGTGACGACATAGAAAGTTTAAAGGGATTACGATGGTTGGTTGGTTGGTTGTTGTTGCTTTTATTCATCATTGGTAAGACTTTTTTTTAAAGAGTTCTGCTAAACCACTTAATTCAGCCCATGGAAGACGGCCATGTGTCAGAAAGTCGCTGTGGCTTTTGGCAGGGCCATAGGACAGTGGATATGGCATTTGCTGCACGCCAGCTTCAGGAAAAGTGCCAAGAACAGAACAGGATCTGCGACACAACGTTCGTGACCCTACAATGGCGTTCAACTCAGTTAGTCGTGACCTTACAACGGCGTTCAACTCCGTTAGTCGTGACCCTACAATGGCGTTCAACTCCGCTAGTCGTGACCTTACAACGGCTTTCAACTCAGTTAGTCGTGACCCTACAATGGCGTTCAACTCAGTTAGTCGTGACCTTACAACGGCGTTCAACTCCGCTAGTCGTGACCTTACAACGGCGTTCAACTCCGTTAGTCGTGACCCTACAATGGCGTTCAACTCCGCTAGTCGTGACCTTACAATGGCGTTCAAATCAGTTAGTCGTGACCCTACAATGGCGTTCAACTCAGTTAGTCGTGACCTTACAACGGCGTTCAACTCAGTTAGTCGTGACCTTAAAACGGCGTTCAACTCAGTCAGTCGTGACCCTACAATGGCGTTCAACTCAGTTAGTCGTGACCTTACAATGGTTTCAACTCAGTTAGTCGTGACCTTGCAACGGCGTTCAACTCCGTTAGTCGTGACCCTACAATGGCGTTCAACTCAGTCGTGACCTTACAACGGCGTTCAACTCAGTTAGTCATGACCCTACAATGGCGTTCAACTCAGTTAGTCGTGACCTTACAACGGCGTTCAACTCAGTTAGTCGTGACCTTACAACGGCGTTCAACTCAGGTAGTCGTGAGGGCCTATGGAGGATCATGGCAAAGTTTGGCTGCTACGACAATTCATTTACCATAGTACGCTAGTTCAACCATGGCATCTCACAACAGTTCATTGCCGTAGTACGCTAGTTCAACCATGGCATCTCACAACAGTTCATTGCCATAGTACGCTAGTTCAACCATGGCATCTCACAACAGTTCATTGCCATAGTGCGCTAGTTCAACCATGGCATCTCACAACAGTTCATTGCTGTAGTACGCTAGCTCAGCCATGGCATCTCACAACAGTTCATTGCCATAGTACGCTAGTTCAACCATGGCATCTCACAACAGTTCATTGCCATAGTACGCTAGTTCAGCCATGACATCTCACAACAGTTCATTGCCATAGTACGCTAGCTCAGCCATGACATCTTACAACAGTTCATTGCCATAGTACGCTAGTTCAAACCATGGCATGTCACAACAGTTCATTGCCATAGTGCGCTAGTTCAGCCATGGCCTTTGTCGTTGTCCACTACGACGGACCAACAGCACAATCCATTTGCAATGCGAGATGCGTTTCCACAGATGCATTCCAGTTTTATGATTATACATCCAGTTTCAATCACAATGGCTGTCAATCGTTTGACTACATAAAGCAAGCATCACACAATTTAGCACGCAGGAGGGGGAAGGTATTATGCAGAAATACATTGTAGTAAAATAATTCACCAATACAAACATTTTCCTACCTATGAAAAAACACAGTTATCCAATTTTCCGATGCCTGTCATTCATTATAGTCAAATTGTAAACCTATCATTTAAGTGCATGTCTGGCTTCTTCTCACTCTGATGTTTTTCGTGGCGTACAACCAGTTTTTCAATTCTATGAAAATCAGGGCACACCCGTTGGATTTTATGCATCTCTGATACGCACGATAGTAATCTATAGCTTGCAGTTCGATATAGAAATGTGATTTTGTTTGTTGACTGGTTTTATCAACAGATTGCAGTACAATCAGAATATGATGCATTATTATTTTGTTGTTGTGTTGGTGTCAACGGTTGTGTAGTGTGCTTCTCTCTCTCTCTCTCTCTCTCTCTCTCTCTCTCTGTATCTCTCTCTCTCTCACATGTTTTCCTTTCTTTATAATTTGACTATGTACTAGCTACAGAGGATAGGACATTCATCAACTTTTCTAGGTTACCAAGATTCTGATCTACTTTTTTTTTCTCCCTGTGTGGATTTTCACAGAAAAGGTCAGTCCATTCAAAAAGTTACGGGGCGGAGTGCAATTTGTCGATGAGATTCCAAAAACTCAGAGTGGCAAGATCCTCCGTCGAGTGCTGCGGGAGAACGCATTACAGAACAAGTGACGTCATAACATGGACAAGACAAGGAAGGGTGACGTGGCAGTTTACTTCGCCGCCTCATCCAACGTTGAATGAGACTTGTTTTGAGCGCTGTGCATTTTGTTCAGGGGTGTTGTTGTAAACGTGTTGTGGCTATTCAAAGGAATGGGTGTTGTGTTAACGAATGGCGAACCATTTTTTTTTTTCAATGTACGTTAATGTTGTGTATTCTCATCCAACACACACACACACACACACACACACACACACACACACACACACACACAACGCACGCACGCACGCACGCACACGCACACACACACACACACACACACACACACACACACACACACACGCACACACACACACACACACACACCACGAAAGATAAAAAATTGATCATCTTTAACATCTAGAATGAAAAGCCATTGCAGGTGATTTTTTTTTTCAATTTATTTTTAATAGATTTTTTCAAAATGTAAGCAGATTATGAATGTGTATGACTTTACACACACACACACACACACACACACACACACACACACACACACACACACACTCACACACTCACTCACTCACTCACGCACGCACGCACGCATGCGCACGCATATATATATATATATATATATATATATATATATATATATATATATATATATATATATTCCGTACAATATATTATTCCGTACAATGCTTAGCCACACAACGCTTGGGTTATTGAACAGCAGAGCTGACCACTCAGACTGTTCCATATCTTTTGATCTCCCTCGCATAGGCTCAAAGATTGTCCCATACATTTTATACTGTGTGCATAATGCTTTTAATTTTTTTGCAACTTTTTTTTCCTCTTCACACTTTCGTTTTGGTCCATTTACTACCCTTCCCTGGCTGCTTTGGCGGCGCTGTTGGATTCTCTTTTGAACCCTTGGTGGTGAGAACACCACAGAATTATGGACTGTGGTGTGTCTCTATTTGACACCAAGAGCACAGACACAATTAGCCGTGTCTCACTGATGAGTCCGATCCAGCGGACGAAAGGCCTAGGAGCAGGCGATCCAAATGGATCTGCCTTCGAAGGGGGGGTGCGATGGTTCCCTCAGGCAGCTTGCGAAGGGGTTCTCATATTCATTATATATATTTCCCTCATTGTCTTCATCTTCAAATTTTCTTCTTTTTTTTTTTAATAAAAGTTCAGATCTTTGCCAAGTCATTACTATGAATGAAGAATTGATAGCCTGCACTTGTTTTCCCCCCCTATTTAATTGTTCAGCATTTTATATATATATATATATATATATATATATATATATATAAATGCCGAACAGTTAGGTAGTGGGGGAAAACAATTGCAGGCTAACAATTCTTCCGTCATTGTAGGTAAACATGGAATATAAACTCCTAATGGTGGACATGGGTATGCTTAGTAGACAATAGCAATGTGTAAAGATTGTTCTGTGACGTCACTCGCTGAAGGTCGGTCATAATGAAAAGAGGTACTTTCATCAGAAAATGAATATCATATATAGACAGGCAGTTTTTGAACGATTTGTTTAATTTAAAACAACAAAGAGTAGGAATTCCATGCACGCACAATGGCCCCCATGATGTAGACCGGCTTTATTGGTGACATGTTTTGTTTCATTTTGTTTTGTCTGTTTGTTTGTTCATTTAGTTTTAATTTTGGTAGAATAAGTGTCACACGATATAATGCAGTTGGTGATAGACCTTGTTGCTTTTGTATTCCAAGCCGTCTGCAGCTATCGTATTCAATAGCAGCAGCTACATACTTCAGCTACTTCGGTCGATAACCTCAGCTGTTATACCACAACTGCAAATACTACATTCCCAACATGTTGGCTGCAGGAACTTTCTGGTGCACAGCTACTTACAGCCTCAATTCAATTCTTCAGAAGATAACAGCACAAAGTCTACACGCTGATTTGTAAAAGCAAAAACCAGCCACCGAGGTAAAGTGGTTAGCATCCGAGCCAATTACTCCTACAATGTTTTTCGTCCTATTGTTTTCATTGAGGATTGTTGTTTATTATTGGATTTTTTTTCTTAGCAGAGGCACAGACCACTCGCAACCAGCCTCAGAGAGCAATAAATAACCGGGCGATCCCTTCATCAGCTTGGAAAAACACGAAAGATCAAGCGCACACAAGTTTTATTCTTCAGTGCCTATAAAACAACATAATGTCAACTAACGAGTCGTCCATAAATAAGATATCATAAAAATAATCATTCAGTTATTTATGATATAAATAATTGGGGTTGAACACAGCAGAAAACCTTGTTCATATATAACCGGTGATCATTGTCTTGTTTATAGGGTGTCTTCTAACAAACTACTGGTTTCATTTTTACTGAGATTTTTAATATCATATCATCTTTTTTACCTTTTTTTTTTATTATAGGACTGGAAGGGCTGGCTAGTCTATGGCTTGTAGAGCATCTAATTGTAGTCTTGATTTCTGTAACTCAACTGACTGATCTTCTAACAAACTATTGGTTTCATTTTTACTGATAGTTTTGATGTTATTTCTCATCTTTTTTACATTTTTTCATCTAAGTACTGGTTGACTGGTTAGTCTATGGCTTATAGAGCATCTGATTGTAGTTTTGATTTCTGTAACTCCACAACTGACTGATCCACGGCGCAATACCATTGTCTCACAAGACAGACGGATTGCGCCAGCCAGTATCCCAGCAAGCCGGGCGGTGCCAGTCCATGAACTTGTTGAGGAGCCAATCGTGATTTTGATTTCTGTCATATCCCAACAAGCCGGATGATTCGTGGAAATACAAGAGTGTGCTGTTCACTTTCTGTAGACAATAATGGAAACGCCTGTTATGTGAACATGATAATGTGACTTTTCTGTATGGCTTTTACATCAAATTTACAACGATAAGTTGTTAAGAATGGGAAGTACGCTGTATTCTTGTTCAGTCTTTGGCCTGTTCAGTCCGCCGTCATGTATAATCCCTTTTCCTGTTATGGAAAGTCTGTTTTCACGGTTGTTTTTTAAAGTGTTTTCGTTTTAACTGTGTCCTTATTTTCTCCTTTGTCAAAGGTTCACTTTCATTGCAACTTTAAATTCTCGCTCCCTGAATTTCACTGTTCTCATATATCCTTTCCCACTGGTGTTTTGATGCTGTGTGTATAACACCATTCTTCGAAAATGTACTAATGCACAGTATGTCATTTCATTATCGCCACATCCCAGGTGCTTTGATTTTACTTTAAAACGCGCATGTTATTACAGGTGCCATAATTTCTGCTAGAATGCATGATGAAATAAAAAGTTAATCTTATGACCGTTTGTGCCTTTTGTATTTGTTTAAAAAAATTATCAAGACGTTTCCGAAGGGCCCTAAAAACTTCTGTAGTTATGACACATTTGTGAAAGATTTTCATGTATAGCACTAAACAATGATACATGATACTCAAATTGTCATTACTAGTACTTGTTAAGCGAAATGTAACAAAATTTAACATTGTCACTGACTTAAAGGTGAATATTATGTTCAAAGTTGTTACAAATTCGTTTGAACATATGACACATGTCTGGAAACGAACAACGTTTTCTCTTCGAATGTCTTTTGTCAATAGTTTAAACTATGGTACGAAATATCAAACAGCTAGTTATTGCAGTTTTCAGGGGAAAGAAAGCGTGCAACCGCTGCACAAAAAGTCCCCTTCCCTCCCCACTTTCACCTTCCACCCTCCCCCCTTACCCCACTCCTCCTCTGAGTACAACACGGACCAGTGTTGTGGGTCATAAAAAGATTAACTTAAAAGAAAAATGACAGTTCGCCGAACCAAAAGAGGCAAACAAATTACAAGACAAAACACGACACGTTTCGACCTCTTTGGTCTTCTTCAGGCAAGACAGACGACATTCATGACAATGAAAACGAAGAACGAGCAATCACTTATCTGCTCAAATCAATACACTCCCATTTTGCGCCCAATTTGAGAAGGTAAATGACAAATCGTTCTTCGTTTTAACTGTCGAAACGTTGTGCTTTGTCTTGTAATTTGCTTGTGTCTTTCCTTCGGCAGAACAGTAACTTTTCTTAAAAAATTGTTTCAGTTTCTGCCTGCAGTCACCTCACTTTGAAACCAGGTAAGATTTACGCCATGAACTTAACAAACTAAGTACATATTGCCAACTCAGTGACTCCAGTGAACTGTGAACTATACCTTGATGAAAACGCTGTTCAAAAACTGAATGGTGGCTGAAGTAGGGTATGGAGGATTGGCGAGGTGTCCTGAATGACGTCATCGGGTCCCAGCGCTGTTTCTTTCACTCTTTTGTCGTCACTTACAACCACCATGAACTTCTCCCGAAATTTCAGGTTCTTAGTTCCATCATGACAATCCAAACTCGGGGAAGTCTTGCACCCAGCTTTGGCGACCCTGCGCGCAGACAAGGCAGTGTGTGGGGCAGCATATTGTTTTCTATCCTCTGTGTGTGTGTGTGTGTGTGTGTGTGTGTGTGTGTGTGTGTGTGTGTGTGTGTGCGTGTGTGATTATCTCTTCGTTTGCCCTCAAATTCATTGAAAAACAGTCAGGTGGACATTAGAAACAAACGAAGAAACGAGCGTTACCGCAGGAGATATCAAAAAGGGGACTCAATATTGAAGTCTTAGAGTGCAAAAGTCATGTTGTGAACAACTTGGAAGACTGAATTATGTGTGTACGCACTGATTATTGATTACGTGTGAATGATGAATGCCGTGAAAGAACTCTCGGAGGGGAAAAAAAAGCACAAAATGCCGAAAAGTCGACAGGGTCATAATTACCAGTTTCATTGTTAACGACTTAATGGGTCATAATGTCTGCTTTTCTCTCTTTCATCTTCTGACTGCTTAACAGTGTCCAAACCAGCAGCAATAATCGTTTTCATGAGAAATTTGCTGCTTTTACGTCCGAATTATCGATTCTGATATTGATCATTACTGTCGTGATTACCGTTTTCCATAACAGAAACAAAAATTACGGTGATCGTCTGACGTTAATTAGCTCACGGCTAAACGAGTCCTTTTGTGCCGTATACAAAATTTGGTATTGTAGTAGTAGTAGTAGTAGTAGTAGTAGTACTAGCAGAAGCAGCAGCAGTAATAGCAGTTTCATTTTATGTCTTTTCACAAATTATGTGATATAAGACGAAAAATTTGGTATCACTTGAGTTTGGTTGAGCAGGGCTGAGTTATATTTTGATCATATCTTATCAGTAATACTGGTAGTTCAAAGACATGAATTTCGGATGTCTGCCCAGGTGAGTTTTGTAAGGATTAAGTATTTGTGCTGGTTGTGAATTCTGGCGATTAGGTTTGTGACTCTTTTTCAAAATAGCGTTACTTACTTACAAAAACGTTTAAACCGTGGTGAATGTTGGTATGTGTAAGTTATTAACGCGTATTGTATCACTGCTTGATCGTGTTATGGCTAGCGATTTTGTCAAGAACACCTACAATATAATATGCAAACTGACAATCTAGATAATCCTGATTTTACAGGACAGTTTCATGGTCACTTCAAGCGCGTTTGCTGTGCTATTTTTCTCTCTCTCTCTCTCTCTCTCTCTTTTTTTTCATATCAAACACATTTTGATGTGTTGTAAAATTATTCATAATAGCAGTTTTGCTGATACGCGTACAATCTGGGGTGCTG